>JADBJO010007969.1:27500-32500 GCA_016801955.1 Conus betulinus
GATGATGATGGTGATGATGCTGATGCTGCTGCTGCTGCTGATGATGATAATGATTATGATGGTGATGATGATGATGATGATGATGATGATGATGATGATGATGATGATGATGATGATGGTGATGCTGCTGCTGCTGCTGCTGCTGTTGATGATGATGATGATGATGATGATGATGATGATGATGATGATGATGATGATGATGAAGCATTGTCATACAACATGCTATTTGGGTCAGCAAATCCAGAAGAAAGACATATCAAGTCTCTATAACTGACCTCTTCATTTCCTGCTCTTTCTGTCCTCCTTCCTATCTCCCATATGCACGTGCACATCGACTCACTCGTACGTACACACACTCGCTTACACGCACACGCATACACGCACACACGCACGCACAGAGAGAGAGAGAGAGAGAGAGAGAGAGAGAGAGAGAGAGAGAGAGAGAGAGAGAGAGAGAGAGAGAGACGCACACTGATGCATATGCGCGCACACACACACACACACACACACACACACACACACACACACACACACACACACGCACACACACATGCACACACACGCACGCACGCGCACGCACACACGCACGCACGCACGCACACGCGCATACAAACATGCACATGCACACGCACACACAGACACACACACCACACCACACACACACACACACACACACACACACACACACACACACACACACACACACACACACATACGCACACACATCGCCCCATTTTATTGAGACATGGATACCCTGATCACCTCATTGTTGGACTTTTACACACACACACATACACACTCACACTCACACACACACACACACACACACACACACACACACACACACACACACATGTGAACTCACAGATACACATGAACATATAATGGTCATAACATTTAGATAGAAAATTCGACGTATTGAACCAGATAAACATTCAAAGCTGGATTAGAAGAAATGTATAGTATTAGTGTCTTCCAGTGCTGCAAGCACTAGTTTCCATAGTGTGTAAAGAAAACGATCTTCGACTGTCTCCTTCTGTCTTTACTTCAGGTATTTTAACATTTGATCCTCAACTAAAGCACAAATGTACATCTTGAAAAAGTTCAGATGGACACAGAAGAGGCATTGACAGAAAAAAAAAAAAACATCAATGTTGAAAGCTTTGTCTTTGACTCAGGTAGCCAGCGAAATGAGATGAAAAGGTGAAGAGACGCATTCAAACTGATAAGAGTTGAAAAGGACACAGGCAGCCTCAAAATTAGGTCACCCTCGGAGAGCACCGTCATTAGTTGAAAGCTGGTGTCAAATGATTATCATACTCGTAGACCGGCTTTCCTCTTTGGAAATAGGGTACCCAGTCATTAGCAGATGGTATCAGGTTGTTTGCGTTATTATAGCCCTAAAGTTATCCTTTTCCGAAGGATACAGTGGTAGACGCTGAGGGAAAATACAGAGAGAGAGGACGATGATGGAGAACACATCTTTTATTCTTAGGTTGCTGAACTTGCGTATGTGCTTCAGCTTTTTTGCGTATCCCTGCATGCACCCCCCTCCCCCTCCGCACCGCGAAGCTGATACTCCTGCGGATACTTCCAGGCAAGGATTAACCCCATCTACCCAACGAAAGAGAGTGGAGTTTTGTGTGTATGACTGTCCCCCCCCCCCCCCCCCCCCACCCCCCACCCCCACCCCCGCCATTGAGGCAGCCATACTCCAACTTCGGGAAATCCCTGGATATGAGTGCAGGACATTTCTAACAGTAAGCCCAAAGGGTAGGTTATAATATTTCAGTCATGAATCGATTGAACCACGACCTCTGTATGTCTCCTACTCTCTCTTTTTTGTGGACAGAAGACAATGACTTCTCTGCAGTGAAATAGTTAGAAAAATGATTTAAGGAGACAGGAAAGATCGTAAAAGCTGATTTCCACAATTGGAAAGATGCAATGCTTACAACTCTGCACAGAAACTCTCTCTCTCTCACGCACACACACACACACACACACACACACACACACACACACACACACACACACACACACACACACGCACGCACACACACACACACACACACACACACACACACACACACACACACACACACACACACACACACACGTGCTCGCACACACACACGCACACTTTTTTCTCTCTTTCTCTTTGCTTTTGAAGAGAAACAAAAAGAGACTGAGAGAGTGAAAGTGAGAGAGAAACAGAGACAGAGAGGAATTATTTGAATGGATAAAAGTAGAGATTGCTTTTTTCTGAAATGTGACCTAACCTAAATGGTATCGGAGAGAGAGAGAGAGAGAGAGAGAGAGAGAGAGAGAGAGAGAGAGAGGAGAGAGAGAGAGAGAGAGAGCTAACCTGAACAGTATTTAGGAGGGGAACACGCACACACAAACACACACACACACACACACACCACACCACAACACACACACACACACACCACACACCCCACACACACACACAAGAGAGACAGAGAGAGAGAGACAGAGAGGGGGAGTGAGGAGAGAGAGAGAGAGGGAGACGAGAGAGAGAGAGATGCAGAGAGAGAGAGAGAGAGAGAGAGAGAGAGAGAGGGAGAGAGAGGAGAGAGATCTAGCCTAAACGGAGAGAGAGAGAGAGAGAGAGAGCGAGAGAGAGAGAGAGAGAGAAGACGAGAGAGAGAGAGAGAGAGAGAGAGAGAGAGAGAGAGAGAGAGAGAGAGAGAGAGAGAGAGAGAGAGAGCGAGAGAGAGAGAGAGAGAGAGACACTTCTGACATTTGTCCGTTCCCTCATAATATGAAACGCCTTCACTCCACGAAACTCTAGAGTCAGTCTATGTTGATAAATGGAGTGATTGAACTTTCCAGCTTACTTATAGAACTCCTTTTCCTCAAACCAGAGACACGCAGAGGCGCGCGCACATGCCCATCTCCACCCCCTACCATCACAAATCACACACACACACACACACACCACACACACACACACACACTCGCACCACGCACACACTCACACATGCAAACACACGTACGCACGCACGCACGCACGCACACACACACACACACGTACACACACACACACACACACACACACACACACACACACACACACACGCCTGAAATGGATCAGAATTGGTTGCTATGATGGTCAGGTGGAATGCTAGCCATTTTTTCGACAAGTAGATTTACAAACAGGAATGAGATGAATGCATTGAATCAAACTGCCCTAGAACTGAAGGCAGATTGTTTCAGACCACGGAAGAGGGGAAATAAACAGAACTCTGACCAAAGGTTATTTGGTAGATTTTGAACTTTTAGACGTAAGACGCAGAGCGAAGATTAGGTTGGGTGATGGAATGTTCACTTGAGGAAGATCTGAAAAAGAGCAAGCGGCATTTGTTTAAAAGATGCAAACATTTCAACGTTGAAAGCTTCTATGTGAATGCTTGAAAGGGGTTGTACTTCTCGTCACTTTCGAAATCCTTTTTTTTCTCAGACGGGGGGAACTCGAAATGAAATATAATAAAGGACTTTTCGCCTTTTTTTTAAGTCCTTACATTCTTCCACACGTGGCTGTCATTACGCAAAGCTGGATTGTCTGTTAGGTTTTTCACAACTGTCTGCTTGTATGCAGCGCGTGTGTTTTCGTACGTAAACGCTGCCGTTTGGGGGGGGGGGGGGGGGGGGGGGGGGGGGGGGGGGTTAAACTTGGCATGTTGATGGAGACACAGACTGATTACTGGCACATTCTTCCTCAGCTTGGTGAACCTTTCCCGTCATCTGTGCATTTTTCAGAGCTTTTGTTATGATCAAGGAGCGTTGTCTCTAAACAAAACATGTGTTCAATGATTATGCTTGCGGACTTGCATCCCTGTTTGAAAGATGGTGCACACTGATCTGCAGATGGCATCCTGTTGCTTCCGAACAAGCTCAGCATGGCACTAACGTTTTTACTACACTGAGGCAAAAAAAAAAAAAAAAAAAACTCAAAGGCGCTGGGTAGAAAAAAGTTCAGCTGTGTAAGTGGTACAGAACCTTGCATCTCTTTCTGTTCTTCTCTGTCTTACGATGCTGAAGTTCCGCTTGCCTCCGTTCTTCCTCTGTGCATGGATACATGTTTTCCACATTTCTGACTGTACATGGCTATGTCCCTGAGGAGAGATTGTGACACTTCACTTGCTGCCATCCGTGGAAGCATAACTTTTGGGACTCCCATGGCAGTGTTTTTCAAAAGAGGACACTGACCTTTTTTTTAGCGTTAAATACATCAGACACTATAACTGAAGACAAGAGGCATTGCTTTTGCAAAGGAGGACAATGACAATTTTTAGCGTTAAAATATATCAGACACTAACTGCGGACAAGCAGCATTGTTTTTCAAAAGAGGACAATGGCCCTTTTTTACCGTCAAAATATTAAATTTGCCATTACATCCTTCCAAGTGTGAAATACTATTCAATCTGGAACCCTACGTTTACAAAACCTTTTTTTTTGTGAAAAATGCTACACACTGGCCTTGCAGCTCACGCCATCTGGCTGAGATTATCACAAAAATTAAAGCTGAACAGATGGAAGACCAAAATTTTCTCCTGAAGTTGTGTGTGTCTGTGGAAAATTCATCTCTGTGCATCACCTTCTATTAGATTGTCCAGTTTTAACTAAAATGTATAAGGCGAAAGTTATCAATCTTGACAAATAAGAAAATGAAAGTCAAGTTCTGTCTGACTCATGCATAATTGAGTTTACCGCCACCTTAGCCAGTTCTGATGTAGCTAGACTATTATGAGGGTCCTTAACTGATATGCTGTTGTCCTTTTCATAAGTGTATGCAGATGTATGTGTTGAAATGACAAGTGATTTTCTTTTTCGTCTTATCTCATCTACCGGATGGAAAGACGTAAAATTAAACCACCAACCAACCATCGTCAAAATATATCAGACACTAACTGAAGACAGGAGGCATTCTTTTTTCAAAGGAGGACAATGATCTCTTTTTAGCGTCAAAATAT
>JADBJO010007969.1:35000-37500 GCA_016801955.1 Conus betulinus
CTGCTTTTTCGTACTCCATGTTCTTAGAGAGTACTTTACAATGGAAACGACGAAATGCTGTCTGTGTGTCTGTGTGTCTGTATGTCTGTGTGTCTGTCTGTCTGTCTGTCTGTGTCTGTCTGTCTGTCCGCCCATGGTCAGAATGTGTTCCACTCGCTCCAGACAAAACTACTGGGCCGATCTTTCTGAAAATGTATAGGTATGTTCATTATGGGTCACGGATGATGCCCCGATGTTTTAGTTTACCGTGATAGCCGTTACTAACGGCTATAACGACCCGTAACGGTTTTTCTTCTTTATGGAATATCTCAATAACTACTGGGCCGATCTTTCTGAAATTTGTAGGCATGTTCATTATGGGTCACGGATGATGTCCGATGTTTTATGTTACCGTTATAGCAGTTACTAACGGCTAAAACGCCCATAACGGTTTTTCTTCTTTATAGCCTATCTCAGGAAGTACTTGGCCGATCTTTCTGAAAATTTGTAGGTATGCTCATCATGCGCCACAGGTAATGGCCCATATTTACCAGAATAACCGTCACTAACGGCTATAACGGCCCCAAAATGTTTTTCCTCTTTAGGGATTATCTTACGCGTATTGAAGATAAACAGGGAGTACGTTATTTGCTTTGCATCTTGTTATCTTTAAGTTGCTGAACTTGCGTGTGGCTCTCACCTCTTCCCCCGTCCGTGGATACGTGCGAAGGACATTTCCAGCAGGAGGCGCTTTGGTTCCCATGGGGTAGGTTGTGAGGGTGGGGAATTATGGCATCAATCCTCGTTCTTAGTGGAAGGGCGACAATATCGGTTTACTTGCAACAAATGTACTTCGGAAATTAATGTACTAGACGAACATTTATTAGGGAAAAGATTGCAAATGTTATCTTTTCTCCGCAGTGAATAGGGCGTCATGCTTTTAACAATGTACACAGACTCTCTCCTCTCTCTCCTCTCTCTCTCTCTCTCTCTCTCTCTCTCTCTCTCTCTCTCTCTCTCTCTCTCTCTCTCTCTCTCTCTCTCTCTCTCTCTCTCACACACACACACACACACACACACACACACACACACACACACACACACACACACACACACACACACACACACACACACACGCACACACGCACACACACACACTCACGCATAACACCCACTCACACACACACACACACACACACACACACACACACACACACACACACACACACACACACACACACACACACACACACACACACACACACACACACACACACACACACACACACACACACACACCACACACACACACTTAAAGAGCGCGCGCACACACAGACAAACACACACACATACACACACACACACACACACACATGCACACACACACACACACACACACACACACACACACACACACACACACACACACACACACACACACACACACGCAGTTAAAGAGATTGAGCGAGTCAGACCGGCGGACGAACAGAAACAGAAAGAGATGCTTTCAGTGGATCAAAAAAAAAAAGAAATTGTGTATCAGTGTGATTCTTTGAGAAACAACACACGCCAAATCAAGTCCATTAAACAAGACACACGCTGGTAATATTAAGTCTATGAAAAGAAAGAAAGACAAAAAAAAAACCCTTAAAAAAAACAACCTTTCTTAAGAAATTTGACCTAACCGAAATTGTTTCAGAGAAAGAGAGAGAGAGAGGAAAGAGAGATGAAAGAGAGAGAGAGAGAGGAGAGAGAGAGAGAGAGAGAGAGAGAGAGGAGAGAGAGAGAGGAGAGAGAGAGAGAGAGAGACAGAGAGGACAGATAGAGAGAGAGACAGACAGAGAGACAAAGAGAGACAGAGAGAGACAGAGAGAAAATATATACTTGTACATACATACGTACTTACATACATACATACAGAGAGAGAGAGAGAGAGAGAGAGAGAGAGAGAGAGAGAGAGAGAGAGAGAGAGAGAGAGTGCAATGATACTTTTGACATTTGTCTGTTCCCTCGTGAAATGAAATGCCTTTATTCTACAAAGATCTAATGTCATTGTTGTATTGATAAATGGTGTAATTGAACTTTCCAACTTAGCCCGCGCGACCTGCGTCCCCCCCCCCCCCCCACACACACACACACACACTCACAAACACATCCCCACCAAACTCTTTCTCAAACCGGAAAACTCACACTCACTCGCGTGTGTGCCAAAACCTATTTCACCCCAAACTCACACCTCCAGTTCTTCCTCCCCAAACACACGCGATTGTGCTGACCGAAACTTTTGAATTCTATGGTCATGATGTACATTTTGGAAGTACGACGTCTTCAAACAGATAAGTTTATAAACCAAGTTAGATGGAATGTATTGAAGTTCTGACTAGAATGGGATTACAAAGCATTATATCCGTCATCCTCATCTTCTTTGATCGTCATTCACACACACACACACACACACACACACACACACACACACACACACACACACACACACACACACACACACACACACACGGGCACA
>JADBJO010007969.1:40000-42500 GCA_016801955.1 Conus betulinus
GTGTGTGTGTGTGTGTGTGTAAGCGTGTGTGTGTGTGTGTGTGTGTGTGTGTGTGTGTGTGTGTGTGTGTGTGTGTGTGTGTGTGTGTGTGTGTGTGTATGTGTGTGTGTGTGTGTGTGTGTGTATGTGTGTGTGTGTGTGTGTGTGTGTGTGTGTGTGTGTGTGTGTGTGTGTGTGTGTGGTGTGTGTGTGTGTGTGAAGTGGCATGGGAGGGTGGGTGCAGTGGAATGTATGGAAGGGCACATGTGAATGTGTGTGTGTGTGTGTGTGTGTGTGTGTGTGTGTGTGTGTGTGTGTGTGTGTGTGTCTGTGTGTCTGTGTGAGTGAGAGACCACTGAGAAAGGCGAGGGAAAAAAATACTGACAGACGTAAGGAATCGATCTAAAATGAAATTGCCAGTATATGATTAATGGATACGATTCTTGGCACACAAATCACCATACTAATGACAAACGTTTTAGCAATCCTGAAAGTAGTTTAACACTGGTACCATAAATCACATTAAGGGGAGTGGGGAGTTGAGGGGGGGGGGGGGGGGGTACCCAGACTAGGGTTTGTTTTGCGCCAGCTTTGAAACATTTTTTCAGCGATGTAGAAATTCGAAAAGAAAAACAAAACATATTAAGACGTGTCTTCGCCTTGTTTTCAAGTCATTATTTGCCGGCATATGAAGCTGTTATCACGCAAGGCTGGATCGTCTGTTTGTTTTTTTTCACAATCATCTCCTTGTGTGCAGGAGGCATGTATTTGTCCATAAGCGCTCTGAGTATGTGTCGTTCTGGGGGGATGTAAACTTTGTCACGTACACTGAAACACTAATTGAACATTGGCTCGCTCCCCCAGCTGGGTTAAAAAAAAATTTCCAGCATCTCTGACTCTTCAAAACTCCTGTTATTTACAGGGAGCTTCGTCACTATCCGAAAATTTGTGTTTGATTAGTATTATGCTTCTAGACATGCTTCCCTGTTTGAAAGAAAAAAAAAAAAAATGCACGCCCATCAGGAGATGGCATCGTGTTGTGTGACAGCAAGCTCAACATGGCACTAGCATTTTCCACACTGAAGGATAAAGGTGCAGGAACAGGGTGAAAACCTACAGCCGCCATGATGATAGAGAACCTTGTATTGCTCTTGTTCATTCTCTCCCTTAGGCTGCTGAAGTTCTGTGTCTCCCTTCGTCTCCTGCCTATGGATGTTTGTGTAGGGCATTGCTGACTGTAATGCAGAGATGATGTCCCCTGTGGGCAGATTGTGACACTTCACCCACTTCGCTCGCTTGAGGCGTGACTCCTGTGACTGCCGTTACATTCTTTCTTGAAGGAGGACAGTGACATCTGTTTGCGTCAAAATATTCAGGACAGTAACTTGAGACGATTCACAAGCCACATGGGGAAAAAAACAATATAGCATACCACCGCGAACCTCTCTATCCTATTCTGTAATCTCTTTATCAAAACTGGGCCAGGGATCTGTGTCTGTCTGTCTGTCTGTCTGTCTGTCTGTGTCTGTCTCTGTCTCTCTCTCTCTCTCTCTCTCTCCTCTCTCTCTCTCTCTCTCTCTCTCTCTCTCTCTCTCTCTCTCTCTCTCTCTCTCTCTCTCTGCAATGTTGGATTTTGGATACTCTCTTTGAATTTAAACACTGATCTCCATGTAGCTGGTGTGCGTTCTTTTTATCAACTCCGTCATGATGTAACATACTCTGGATGTTAATTATGTCATGTTCACTGAGACACTGATCAAAGCGTTAGCAAATACTTGCTCAGCTTTGGGGATAGTCTCCATCATCTGTGCATCGTCTTAAATTCACATCATGGTTTAAGAAGCATTGTCACAATGTGCATGCGCTTGTTGAATGACATGTTTATCGGCGTGCTTTCCTGATTAAAAGATGGTGCACTCGGATCCGCGGATGGCACTAACTTGTTTGATGAGTCAACACAACCGTGGCATTTACCATGCCGAAACACAAACTGGGAGACAGTTCGGCGATAGTGATTGACGAAGAACCTGGCTTTTACTCTTATGTTGCAGAATTTCTGCGTGTCTTGATGTTGCTGAATTTCTGTGTGACACAACGTTGCTGAATTTCTGTGAGTCTCAATGTTGCTGAGCTTCTGTGTGACTCAGTGTTGCAAAATGTCTGTGTGCCTCAGTGGTGCTAACTTTCTGTGTGACTCAAGTGTGAGTCACAATGTTGCTGAGCTTCTGTGTGACTCAATGTTGCAAAATGTCTGTGTGCCTCAATTGTTGCTAACTTTCTGTGTGACTCAATGTTGCTGGAATTCTCTGTGTGCCTCAATTTTGCTCACTTCCCGTGTGCCTCAACGTTGCTGAATTTCTGTATTATGCAATGTTGCTAAAGTTCTATGTGATGCAATTTTGCTGAATTTCTGTGTGCCTCAATTTGCTAAATTCCGGTGTGCCTCAATTTTGCTAAATTCCTGTGTGCCTCAATGTTGCTGAATTCCTGTGTGCCTCAGTGTTGCTGAACTTCTGTGTGC
>JADBJO010007969.1:47500-57500 GCA_016801955.1 Conus betulinus
TCTCTCTCTCTCTCTCTCTCTCTCTCTCTCACACACACACACACACACACACACACACACACACACACACACACACACACACACACACACACACACACACACACACACACACACACACACACACACACACACACACAGGCGCACAAACACACATATAATTATGCACGCACACACACACGCACTCAAACGCATACACATGCACGCACACACACACGTGCGCGCGCACACGCCCGCGCACACACACACATGTACAAGCACACACAGAATCCCCCTTTTTTTTTTTTTTTTTTTTTTTTTCCCCGTCTAATAACACTTATAGTGAAAGATACACAAAGACAACAGAAATACATTAAAGTACAGACCCATGGACAGGAAAAAACAGAGTGAGAACAAGACAAGCTGAAAGAGAGTGACAAAGAAACAACCTGACTGACTCGTATTCTTACATACTTCCAGACAGTCAAACAAAAAGAGAACAGACAGACAGACAGACAGACATACAGACAGAAACGAGTAAATGGTTAAAAGGACAACCATTGCTTTAACAACTTAGAACCCACAAGTTTGTAGATCGGTCACACATACCTACTAGTATCACTATCATCCCACCTTCTTCATAATTTTATACATTTTACATCATTAAAAAAAAGAATTACAAAGTACAACAGACACCAGGTGATGTTCCTTAGTACAGACAAAAACAAGAAGCTACAAAGGGGTTTCAAATTCAAATAAATGGTTTTCTTTAAAAAGAAACAAACAAACAAAAACAAAAAAAACTACTTGGATGCAAAAAAAAGGGGTTTCAAATTCAAATAAATAGTTTTCTTTAAAAAAAAAACAAAAAAAAAAAAAAAAAAAAACGAAATACTTTGAGATGCAAAAAAACACCAGATTTATCTGATTTCAAAGAGAACAATGTACAAATGCAAAAACTCGCAAAATGCATTCTAGCTCAGTTTGCTAACCAGCCGCCCAGGCAGAATGGTCAGCGGAGCATATTCCTTGTTGGGAGGTCTTAGGTTCAAATTCCCATTCCATGTGTGAATTTTGAAGCCGCGACTGGTTTCTACCTAGTGATGAGTTTTTGCCGTGGGCTCAGCGGGGGGAAGACTGTCCCATGTCCTCCACCTGATGCACGCGTCTCTGAGAGTGGTTTTGAATGTTCCGAACAACACTGCAGATGTTTGAATTTCTCGGGCTGGTCCACACCGGAGTACGTTATGAAAGTAAGTGTGAAACACAGCCCTGTCTGGCACTCTCAGACTAGAACAGTAATCCAAAGCATCATCTTTATCTTCCTCATCCTCATCGATCAGCATGAAGTCTCAGTGCCGCTTCATGCCTTTCTCTCACCGTGGCCTCAGTTTCGATTTTCTCTTTATGTCTATGCCTTTGTGAGTTCGTATAGGGGCTGGTAACAGCTGATTCATGGTGGGTCCCTCTGGGGAGGGATGTTTTGAGTAGTAGAGGGTTAGTCAGTGGTGTTGTGCGTATATTGAATCCAAACAGGCACCTAAAAACACCTTCGAAGTGTGACCCGACAGCAGTGTAGATTATCCCCCTCGCTGGTTCCCTCATGATGACTTGATATTGAGCTCAGTTCAGTTCAAGCCTTCAGCTCCCACTGGAGCAAAGGCCATCAACAACAATCCGCCAGCACGCCCTGTCCTGGGCTGCCCTTTCCAGTTCTCTCCAGGTGTATCCCGCTCTCTTCCACTCGGCACCCAAGTCTCTCCCCCATGAACTCCTAGGTCTTCCCCCTTAGGCCTCCACTGCAGTCCCTCATGGTCCTCCCGTAGAAGGCTCCCTTGCTCCAAGAAGAGTTTGGTGGGTTGTTGTTGTTGACGTGTCTCTGCTCCCTTTAAATTGCCGGTGCCAGGGTTGTAGCAGTGTATGCCAGAATGTGGCTGTGGGGTGGGGGCTGGAATGAACGGCGTGGTAGTAGTGTCACTAAGGGGCCTTGGAAAGAAGACAGAAGAAAAGTACTCATTTGACTGGTGGATATTCACGCATGCTTATAGTCTTCAGCACTCCTTTGCATTGGTACTTTTTTCTGAGAAATGCCGGAGAAGACTTTTCTTAAAGGGTATGTATTTTTTTTCTTATTTGATTTCCTCGTGTTAACTCAACTAAAATTAGTACATGGTTTGTGGTCGTTTGTCCTACATCTTTAGATAATTTCTCAGCAAACCAAATAAATGGAAAAAAACCTCATTTTTCAATGATCTCATCATGTGTAAACAGAAAAAAAATGTCTCTGTGTTTTAATTCTGCATTCTGCAGTTTCCTTTCTTTTTTTTTTCCCAATCATTTATTTGATTCCCTTCAAAATGAATAGAATCATTTGATAATTTTAGACAGGATTTTCTCTCTGTACAAAATGTGCACATACTGTTGTGGTCATTTTTTTTTCCACGACGCTGTTTGAAACTAAAGTTTTTGATGACATCTGATTTGAAACATTTCAATTTACTTATATTTCATTATTCTACGCGCTCTCCGAATCCACCAAGGGATTCAATCTTCATTTCCATTTGACAAAGAACTACATGCTGTGTGCACAATTGTAACGTACTGACTAGCTTTATGTACGTAGGACATAATTTGTACTGCTTTCGTTTTGTTTAATTCTGTTTTAGTCGACATGATTCTTTCGGCCTTTATATTTATGTTACCCATCATCCGTTGCTAAGCTTTTTGTTCAATTGAACGCGTCCTACAATTTGAAAAGCTGAAGATTAAGCGCGCACTTTCCTGGAAAGATTTTATAACTTCATGAGAACCCTTTCTCGTCTATGGCATCTTTTACAAGATGTACATTTTTGATCGCTTAGTGTTCTAAATGAAAGCTTCATTATCGATTCAGATCTATCGATTTTATTTGTATTTCGTTTGATTCCCTAGCTGTTTCTCGCTTTTCTAAAGTTCACACAAGCCCGAAACTATCATTTCCTAAGTGTTCACAATTTTGTGTGAACCATATAATTCCATCAAATTGAAGTGTACAGTCGGAGTCCATTCCTCTCTTTCTACTGCCTTCAACTTTCCCTGACCTGAATCAGGTACCCATTTTGCTGCTGGGTGGACAGAGAGGGTTTTCAGGAGGGAAAAAAATACAACTCCACTTGTGGTTTGAACTCACCACTGTCAGCTGCGCTTGCAAATGCCCTAACTATTTGAATAGGACCCCTACTGATTAGGTAAATATATCACACACACACACACACACACACACACACACACACACACACACGCGCGCGCGCGCGCGCGCGCGCGCGGGCACGCACGCACGCACCACGCAACGCACGCACGCGCGCGCACACACACACACACACACACACACACACACACACACACACACACACACACACACACAGGAATGCATTCTGCACACTTTCATTTGCCACAACGCCACTGCTTTCATGGGAGAGAGAGAGAGAGAGAGAGAGAGAGAGAGAGAGAGAGAGAGAGAGAGAGAGAGAGAGAGAGAGAGAGAGAGAGAAACAGATAGACATACAGAAACAGAGACAGAGATAGAGACAGAGCACCCTGAACACACTATTGACATTTCTTTCCACTCTGACTTAATGCAGTGGCTTAGGTCCACTCAGTCCTGGTGTCATTCTTGCTTTGACAGAGGCGTGATTGAACAAACCAAGTCGAGATTGGAAACTTTTGACTGCAAGTGGCCAGCCCTTTCGGTTCTTTGTGTTGCTTGAGGCTTATAAGTTTTTCCCCCGTGAAATAAAATGGAATATTGTGCCGTGGGTATACGCAGAGGGTATACGAAAACACATGAGAGGGTAGGACTACTATAACTCTTGTGTGATGAATATTCACGACACTACTGAAAGAGAAAAAGCAAAGGATTGGTGGGAAAATAAGGGCAAATTGAGGTATGCAGAGGTGTGTGTGGTGTGTGTGTGTGTGTGTGTGTGTGTGTGTGTGTGTGTGTGTGTGTGTGTGTGTGTGCGTGTGCGTTTGTGTATGTGTGTGTGTGTGTGTGTGTGTGTGTGTGTGTGTGTGTGTGTGTGTGTGTGTGTGTGTGTGTGTGCGAGTATGCGTGCGTGCGTGTGCGTGTGTGTGTGTGCGTGCGTGTGCGCGCGCGCCCGCGCGCGCCCGCGCGCGCGCGTGTGTGTGTGTGTGTGTGTGTGTGTGTCCAAGTAAAGGCTCCCCGGCACAATTCTTAGTCGCCGACAATGTCGGGGTTATTTAACATTTCAGCTGACCACTCGGACTGTTGACATTTGTTGACCTCCGTTGCCACGTTACGAAGATCCTCATGCACAGGTTCAAAGATTGACTCCTATATCTTCACGGTTGACATGTAACATTAGTTTTTCAGCATCTTATTTCTTTACCACATTTTAGTTTCGTTTTTACTTTTCTATCCTTCGCTGGCTGCTTTGGGTTGTGGTTGGATGCCCTTTAATTGAATCCTTGGTGGTGAGAATACCACGGAATTGTAGACTGTGGTATATATCTATTTGATGGCGCCAAGGGAGTACATACACAGTCATAGCTCTCTGAAGAGTCCCATCCAGCGGACGAAGGGTCTCGGAGCAAACAATATGAATAGCGATATCTTTAGAATGGGTAACGATGGTCTCCATACGCTGCAAGTGGAGGATTTGTTTTATTTTTGATAATACATATCTCTGACTTCTTATTCCCTGTATTCTCTTTCTCCCTCTCACTGACATACGGAAAATCTGTACTAAATCATATCATTAACATGATGACGAAGGAATTAACAACCTGCACTTATTCTCTCTCTCTCTCTCTCTCTCTCTCTCTCTCTCTCTCTCTCTCTCTCTCTCTCTCTCTCTCTCTCTCTCTCTCTCTATATATATATATATATATATATATATATATATATATATATATATATATTATATATATATATATATATATATATATGTTAGAAAGACACTCGTGAAGAGCGTGGCAGCAGAGAGAGTCCTCAGAAGAGTAGACCCCTTCAAGCAAGTGTTTCGGCCCTTATCTCCTGACACTCTAGACGGGTTGGGCCACACCCGATTCATGAATCCGGATGTGCCTCTGCTGCCCCCTTTTTTTCCCATCTTGGGACGAGCCATGGCTGGGATTCGAACCCATGACCCTCAAGTTGGAAAAAAAAAAAACTATATCCGCAAACCGCTTGGTTGTCTTTTTTTTTTGACTTACTTACTTGACTTATGCCTCTTGATTCCTTCAGGAACATGGGGGCCGCGACGACACTCCTCCAACGCACGCGATTTTGGCAGGTCCTCTTTAGCTGGGCCCACGTCATTCCGGTGACCTTCACCTCAGTGTCGACACTCCTGCGCCAAGTCCGTTTTGGTCGACCCACTTTCCGCTTTCCTTGTGGATTCCAATCCAGAGTCTGCCTGGTTACGTTGGATACAGGCTTCTGTAAGCGTGTGGCCGATCCATCCCCATTTCCGTTTCTTTATCTCAGTTTCAATTGGGACTTGTCTCGTCGTGTCCCACAGTTGTTCATTGGAGATGACTTCCGGCCACCTGATGTTGAGGATGTTTTTCTGAGACATCTATTGATGAATGTCTGTAGCTTTGTTGGTGTTAGTCTTGGTTACCCGCCATGTTTCTGAACCCTATTGATGTGTCCAATATTTCGGTCCCGAACCTGACCTTCGGGGACAGGAGATGGGCAGCCATATATGCACGGTGTATTTTATTATACTATCGAATAAAACTGCCATATTATCGAATTAAATGTACTGTTAATTCAGACTGGGAGGGGAGGTTGGGGGGTTCAAAGGGAAGGATAGCTGACATGAGGGGAGTGACTGTCACGGGTCATTTGTGACAAGCAAGATTTTGAGATCTTGAGAGAGAGAGAGAGAGAGAGAGAGAGAGAGAGAGAGAGAGAGAGAGAGAGAGAGAGAGATTAGGTTGGCAGAATACTGCACATGGGAAGGGGGACAACGGTGAGATGGGGTATAAATACCAACGTGGACAGCGAAAAATGGGTGGGGGTGGGGTTAAGTGGGGAAGGGGAAAAAATGTGTGTGTGTGTGTGTGTGTGTGTGTGTGTGTGTGTGTTGTGGTAGGGGGCGACTGGGTGGAAGGTGGTATATATGGAACAAGGGGGAGGGGGATAGGGGACAAGGAAAAATAGCATATCCATTCATGCACACACATGGAATAGAGGCGGAGAGAAGAAGAAGAAGAAGAAGAAAAGGGGGGGGGGGGGGGGGGGGGGGGGGGGGGGGGGGGGGGGGTGTTGGAAGGGAATAAGGGGAAAAGGGGATAAGGGGAGAATTTTGGTGATGCACGCATGTTTTATTGTTTGAAAGTAATTTTAATTTTCGGTGTCACGTTTGTAACTATAAATATGTATGTCTGAACTTTTACGGCAGCGGTCACGAATGTATTTCGCTTTTAACAAGGGATAATAAAGTTTTCTGAAGTCTGAAGTCTGAACGTTTGGGTGGTGGTGTGGGTAGTGTTGTTGTTGTTGAGAATTCAATTTCACACGATAGAGTTTTTTCTTGTCAATTTCAAATAGAGTTTTTGTTTGTTAAAAAGGTATTGACGTTTTTTTAAAAAAAAAATGAGTTTTGTAAGAGCTTTGTTCCATACATTTGATCTTGAATCCTTCCGTTTCAGATGTCAAAGTCAACGTATTGGAATGCAGACAAGAATAGGGAAACTGGCAATGGACGGGAGAGGAGGGAGGGAGGGGATAAAAGGGAGGGAAGGGGGGGGAGCCGGGAGGGGGAGGGGTAAGGAAATTTAAGGAGGTGGGGTGGGTGGGTTTGGGGGTAGTGGGAGAACTATAAAGAGGGAAGGTGGGGATAAAACAGGTGAAGAGAGCGTTGGGGTGGGGTGTGAAGGGGGGGGTTGTGAAACGAAAAAAAAAAAAAAAAAAAAAAAGGAGTGGAGGTAAGAAAAGTGAAAGAGTGTGAGGGGACAGGTAAGGGAGCGAGAGTTCGGACAGCGGGGGGGGGGGGGGGGGGGGGGGGGGGGGGGGGGGGGAGGGGATGGGGGAAAAAATGGGGGGGGGGATGGGTGGGGGGAAAGAGGTTACAGGTGGGGATGGAGAGGGAGGGGAGGGGAAAATGTGGGTTGTAAGGGAAAGTAGAGGGAACAGGGTGGAGGGTGGGGTGGGGGATGGGAATGTGGGGGTGGTAGGGAAATCCTCACTTGTGTCGGTTCATGAGTATATTCGGAAACCTTGCAGAGTCTGGTATAGAACAAATGTGATAACGATTACTCTGTACTTAGATATTTCTATATAAATAATGAATATTCAGCCAAATTGGCGGACACAATCAGATTACTTAATACGTTTTAGATACTGTTTATTGAAATTGCACTGTGCTGGTCTGTCTTGCTAGTTTTTGGGTTAGAGAATGAGGTAACAAAGCAATCATATGCATGAACATACACATGACCTTACACTTACACCCATTCCATTGCGTCATGTTGAAATGAATGAATAGACATCAATGTAAGCAAATTAAGTAATTAATAATCATGAGAGCGAGAAGAAGAGAAAGAAGAAGAAGAAGAAGAAGAAGAAGAAGAAGAGAAAAGAAAATGAGAACAAAATTAGGAACAACAACAAGAAGAACAAGAACAAAAGACACGAAGGAAGAAGAGAAAGAAGAAGAAAGAAGAAGAAGAACAAAGAAAAAGAAGAAGAAGAGAGAAGAAGAAGAGAAGAAGAAGAAGACGAAGAAGAAAAGAAAAGGAAGAAGAAGAAGAAGAAGAAGCAGGAGGGAGGAGGAGGAGGAGGAGGAGGAGGAGGAGAGGGGGAGAGAGAAGAAGAAGGAGAGAAGAGAGAAGAAGAAGAAGAAGAAAGAGAAGAAGAAGAAGAAGAAGAAGAAGAAGAAGAAAATAAAACAATAGACTAAGTCGAATAACTGTTGGTCAGTTCTGTAGTCTTACCGTAACCAGTCTCATCACAAATTTTCATTTTCAAATAAACTCCAGGACACAACCATTAAAAACAAACAGGTAGTATAACAGCTAAAACATCAAGATTAAAATGGATCACGAGTTCTCATTTTGTTGCTTCTAAAACTGCTGATGAGGAGCTCGGGACACACAGAACACAGGGCATAGAGGCTCATGCATCCCATTCTCGTGAAATATATTGTAGACTGTAGTGAAGTCGGTCGTAAATTTTTAAAAAAGTCATAATGCTGGCAGTTACTTAAGAAAAGTTATAAACCTAGCGATATCACAAAAAAGCATCATGATGTTGGCGATAAAACAAAACGTCTAGTAACTGGGGGCTGATGTTGGCGAGGAATGATCATGATAAACAAAAACGTCTCGTAATGCTAGCGTCAATAGAGGAATGATCATGGTGTTGGCAATAACCCTCCCCCCCCTCCCCGCCCAGTTGGCAGTAAATGAAATAGATGTCATAATGCTGGCAATACAACAAGCAATGCATGATACTGGCAAATGATCAAGAAACGTCACGGAGCTGCTGGGAAATGAAATCAGATGTCAAAAAAAACCAAACAAAACAAGTGTTAAGAAGCTGGCAGGAAAACAACAAACATCACGGAGGTTTGGCAAAACAAAAAACACCATGATAATGGCAATAAAGCAAGGAAGCTCTAGGTGATGCAGTGAAACAGGACACGTCAAAGTATTTTGTGATAAAACAAGAAACGTCATAGTCATGACGGTAAAAACAGAAGAGAGTGTGGTATTGGCGGTCTATGAAGATTTCGATGGAGTTTGGCACGTCTTCAGAGATGTCAACGTGGAGGAAGGGTTGGTCCAGATCATACTGGCACTGTACAGCTCGGCACCAGCCACACTGCTACTGAACAGCCAGATAGGGGACTTCTTCCACACAACTATTGGCGTCCGACAGGGCTGCCTGCTCTCCCCGACCCTCTTCAACCTCTATTTGGAGGATTTCATGCACGAGGGCATCGAAAACTTCAACATCACCATCTCTGTCGGGGGCAGGCCCATATGCAATCTTCGCTTCCCTGATGACTTAGATCTACTCGGCAGAAGCAATGACGAACTCCAAGACCTAACCAGAAGGCTAGAAGACCGAGCCAGTGCATACAGGATGACAATCAGCGCAGAAAAAAAAAGCAAGGTGATGGTGAACAGCAGCAATGAAGACCAGACCGTAAACATCACAATGAACGGACAAACGCTGGAAGAGGTGGAAGAGTAGAAGGAGTGTTCAAATACCTCGTCTCCACACTCACGAAGTCAGATTAGCCCTTGCCACATCAGCCATAATAAAGCTCCCAAAGTGGTGTGGAGAAGCCCTAAGATCAGCTTCCCTACAAAACTCAAGCTATACAAAGCCCTCATCCTCTCAATCTTCCTGTGCGGGTGTCTGAGCTGGACCTTGATGGCAGAATTAGAGACAAGAATCCAAGCCTTTGAAATGAAGGCATACAGAAGACGGCTCCACATCTCTGGACAGAGCACAAAACCAACGACTCTATACGAGAGCAGGTGGTCGCACTGGCAGAAACGCAAGAACCCCTGCTGGCTACAGTTAGGAGGGGAAAGCTGATGTGGTTTGGCCACGTGGCACGACACGACTCGCTGGCAAAGACAATCCTGCAAGGCACGCTTGAAGGAGGAAGATGCAGAGGCAGGCAGAGAAAGAGCTGGTTGGAGAATGGACAAACCTCAGGATGCCAGAACTCCTGCGAGAAGCAGGCTGCAATGGAGAAGAAGTTTGACGGAGTCTTCCCCCCTGAGACCACTTAGGTCACAGGAACAAGGTCATGGGAATGAGAAGAAGACGGTTTGGCGGTCCAAACAAGAAAGGTCATGGTAATGGGTGTAAAACAAGCAACGTCATAATAATGGTGGAAAAATCAAGAAATGTCACTGTTATGGCTGTAAAAAAAAAAAAAACATGTCACGGCCAAAAAACAATGGGCATAACAATAGCGGGAAAAAACAAGAAACGTCGTATTGTTAACAGAAAACGAGAAACACACTGTTGAAACTAAAATATAAAAACGTTACG
>JADBJO010007969.1:77500-80000 GCA_016801955.1 Conus betulinus
AATCAATAAGGAAATTTTCGAAAGCTATTTTACATTAACAGGGGAAAAAAAGGCCGGACTACTCCATGAGTCCGTTACCAGCATTAGAGAATGCACTACAATGGCACTCTTACGCAGTGAAAGGTTGAATCCATAAAACATTGATAATAGTTATTGTCAGAGTATATCAACCAAAGGCCCAAATGATGGAAAAACTGAAAGGATACGTTTACTGCATAAACCAAATTAGAAAATTATTGTCAGAGTATATCAACCAAAGGCCCCAAATGATGGAAAAACCGAAAGGATACGTTTACTGCATAAACCAAATAAAAAAAAAAAAAGATCATTACTAATCGCAAGTAAGTTGGCATTGGTTCACTTTTTATGAAACTGATTTTGTGTCTGTTACCCCGGTTTATATAGAACACATAGTTAATGTGTCTCTTTTTCTCTCTTTAACAATGGGGTAATCCAACATTATCTGGGCCAAAGAAATCGAGTGGTGGGAAGGTTGCTGTTGGCGACAAGGAAAATGTCATCGAGACGGGAGGTCAGAAATACAGGCAGAAAAAAAAAGCGCGAGCAAAGCCTTTGGCATAGCCACAGTTTTGTAATCTATTCTTGCTTGAAAAGGTAGCCAGTGGAGGTCTAGAAGAAGAGTCCCAGCCTGATCATGCATCTTTGCCTCGAGCTACCAAGCTGTCGCAGAGTTCTGAACACGCTGCAGTTGAGGTCCAGTGTACATAGACAGCCAGCAGAAATGGCATCACAAAAGCTCAGACTTGAAAGTATGTGTATCGAGCAGCTTTATGTTCTTGTAGAGAAAGATGCTTTGAATTGAATTGATCCTGTGAATTCCAAAGTAAGCTAACAGGCACAGTTTATTCCTTCCAGTTCTATTCAAAACAGTTCTAATATGTCTAACAGGCCGACGCTATAACTGGAACAGGTCAAATTGTGAAGGGAATAACTGACAATGGAATAGTCCGCTTCGCTTCATGGGGGAATTGTTCTACGTTGAACTCGGGCTGTTAAATGTTATAAGGCAGATGGGAAGTGTTTCACAGAGAGAAAAAAAGGGGAGTACTGTCATTCGTAACCGGAGAAGTGATGCAAAACATACGTGCGTGTGCGTGCGCGCGTGCGTGCGTGTGATTGCAGACGTCTAAATAACATAGTGTTTACACTTTTAGACTATTATCATAAAAGAAGAGAAGAGGACGATGTGGTTACATAGAACAAAAATAAAGGACAGATGAATTATAGGACAGTAACTATGAAAAATTAGAGAAAAAATAACTAAAGTAATCTAACTTACGATTATGATTATAAAATGTTCCTTAATGGACTTTCCAAAAGTTTCTCGTTAATTTAACAAGAGAAACAACTGGCAACGAATCTAAAAAAGTCAAACACATTAACATGCCCAGTGTCAGCACTTGGTATAACACCATTCAAAAAGGGTTTCGTTAGTTCACACCATCAAAAATCACATGTTGAACTGAAGATCCCCACGACATACACACTTAACAGTCTGGCAATACTTGGTTCGTAGGGAATTACATAAAAGTCTAAAAGCCAGGCTTGAAAACCGGTCGGCTAATCGACACAAAGTTTGACAGAGTTTGCTGACGAGGTTTTGATGAGGAACTGTATTGACTCCAGAAATCCCTTTCGATTATATGACTAATTTCCTTGTGTGACAAAGGACAGTCAACCTTAATACTACCTAATATATTCTTTGCTCCCCTTTTTGCTGCTCTATCTGCTTGATCGTTAAAAATGAAGGAGGTGTGCGATGGAACCCAAGAAAATACAACATTAGTACCTTTCATGTAAAGACAGTGCAACATGTACTTAATCTCAAATAATAATTCCTCTCTTTTGTGTATTTTCAAAACAATGCAAACTTTCTTATTGTCAAAGTATATTAACCAAAGGCCCAAATGATGGAAAAACTGAAAGGATACGTTTACTGCATAAACCAAATTAGAAAAAAAAAATCGTTACTAATCGTGTGTGTGTGTGTGTGTGTGTGTGTGTGTGTGTGTGTGTGTGTGTGTGTGTGTGTGTGTGTGTGTGTGTGTGTGTGTGTGTGTGTGTGTGTGTGTGTGTGTGTGTGTGTGTGTGTGTGTGTGTTTCAGAAATAAAAATGGCGTAAACTAACAGTGAAAAGAAATTGTCTGTCCATCTGTCACTTTTTTTCCCTATCCTTTTCTTTCTTTCGTTGT
This sequence comes from Conus betulinus, assembly GCA_016801955.1. NCBI lineage: Eukaryota > Metazoa > Mollusca > Gastropoda > Neogastropoda > Conidae > Conus > Conus betulinus. The sequence goes on from JADBJO010007969.1 coordinate 79,714, forward strand.
TTCTCCTCTTTTCAGTTTTTGCCTTTTTTTCTCTCCAGTTTTTTTCCCTTTCTCTCGTTCCTTCTGAATTTATTACATTACAACTTTTATCGAATGTCTTAAAAATTTAGTTTTTGATTTTGATTTTTTTCCCATAGCTTTGACCACCCCTTCAATTGTACGTAATTACCTGATTCAGCTCAAAGAGAAAAAAAAAGGCTGTAAAATGTTAACAGGCAGATGAGATGTTTTTTACAGAGATGAAGAAACAGAAGTACAGTGGTACGTAAGAGGAAAGAGTAAGCAAC
>JADBJO010007969.1:85000-90000 GCA_016801955.1 Conus betulinus
AATGAAGGTGACGCGTCTGTCGATCATCCTGACAATGAGTCAAGTGATTCGGATTACCGGGATGAAAATATTGAGCTACAAAGTACATGTATCGGCAGGTAGGGGGCGTGGTCGTGCTGGTAGTGGGCGTAGTTGAGGACGTGATAGGAGAGGAAAAAATTGTTAAAATGTGACACAAAAATTGTTAGAGTGTGACGCCAGTGACAGTGGTTGACAACATTTGTTATTTTGTTAATGTGTTGCCATTTTTTGTTTTGTTTCGTTTTTCTTTTGTATGACGAGTGAAGTGCTAGTAAACGTCGCATCTCAAGCTGACATTGACGTGCATTACTCAATGCATCCCTGAACACACTGTGTGCTTTTTTAAAATAAATAATTGCACTTGGTTGTTTTGTCCTATAGATGTGTGCACATTTCAATACCATATCCACCTATGATTTATTGGAACTTGAATTTTTCATGGACTTTTTTTTTCAGAAAATCTTGGTTATTTTCCCATGATTGTGAGTTATGTCATTCTGTCAACATGAAACATATGATAATTATATTCTCCATTCATTTTTCTTCAAGAAAATATATACTTCTGTATGCTTTAGGGCAAGACGTGAATTTTTGCGATTTTTCTTTGTAAGGTTGCTGGGTTTTTTTTTGTTTTGTTTTGTTTTGTTTTGTTTTCCAAAAATTACAAATAGTTCTGGGAGTCAAAGCTAGATGACGGTAGAGACAGGTTTCAATCAACGAGACCGATTCTGCAACTTGCCACGTCAACTCACTAGTATATCGATGTGTTCTGGAACTCCATTTGAACAGTTGTGATACTTCTAACAGAGCGACCTGTGAAGAAGTGTGAGCTGGAACTGTGAATTTTGAGAGGAATAAGTGACAATGGATACACTTATGAGAAGGACCGTTTTACTTGTACGTCGAACGTCGGCTGCAAAATGTCAGCTGGGCAGATGAGAGATGTGCTACAGAAATAAAGAAACATTAGTCCAGTGGTATTTAGCAGATAAAGTAGGGAAGCACTCTGATTGGTCTTGGATGGAAATACAAAAAAAAAAGACGTATAATCTGCAGACATGAACAATGAAATGTGAAAGGACGTACAGTGCTGTATTGACTGAGGATTTTGTTTTACTGACTCTAATTTTCTTTTTTTCCCTCTGTGTGTGTGTGTGTGTGTGTGTGTGTGTGTGTGTGTGTGTGTGTGTGTGTAAATGTGTGTGTGCGTGTATGTGTGTGTGTGTGTGTGTGTGTGTGTGTGTGTGTGTGTGTGTGTGTGTGTGTGTGTGTGTGTGTGTGTGTGTGTGTGTGTGTGTGTGTGTGTGTTGTGTGTGTGTGCGCGCGTGTGAGTGAGTGAGTGAGTGTGTGTGTGTGTGTGTGTGTGTGTGTGTGTGTGTGTGTGTGTGTGTGTGTGTGTGTGTGTGTGTGTGTGTGTGTGTGTGTGTGTGTGTGTGTGTGTGTGTGTGTGTGTGTGTTTCCTCTCTTCTTTTTTATTTACATCAGGTCACTCCTCTTTTTCTGCTTTCTTTCATTTTTTTTATGTTGTGATTTTTAATTTTGTCCTTAGTTCTGCTTTCAACAATGCATCAAATCATTGTACGGCCTTCGTGGTGGGATGCGTTGGAAGCGACATCACTTGACCTTATATTTTTTTTTCTCTCCTTCAATTTTGCGAGTTTTTTTTTTCCCCTTTGTTATCATTTCATTTTCTTCTCTTCTTCTTCTTCTTCTTCTTCTTCTTCTTCTTCTTCTTCTCTTCTTTTTTCTTCTTCTTCTGGTTATGATTACGATTATTATTTGTATTATCAGTAATAGTAGTAGTAGTAGAAGTAGTAGTATAGGTAGTAGTGGTAGTAGTGGTAGTAGTGGTAGTAGTAGTAGTAGTAGTAGTAGTAGTAGTAGTAGTAGTAGTAGTAGTAGTAGTAGTACTGCTGCTACTACTACTACTACTACTACTACTACTACAATATTATTATTACCTTAAGTCATTTACGATATGGTTTAAACTAGACCAGTCAATAGTCAACGCGTTTGCTTGCAGAGCTAACAGCCGTGAGTTCGAACCACCGGTGTGATTCGATATATTTTTCAGCTGAAAATGGCCGTGTTCGCTCTGTAGAATATGGGTACCCGATTCCGTTCAGTCTGGGTTGGAGGGGGTGGATGTGTTCACTCAGTAGAATAGGGGTACCCGATTCAGGTCAGTCTGGGTTGGAGGGGGTGGCTGTGTTCACTCAGTAGAATAGGGGTGCCCGATTAGGTTCAGTCTGGGTTGGAGGAGTCGGCTGTGTTCACTCAGTAGAATAGGGGTACCCGATTCAGGTCAGTCTGGGTTGGAGGGGGTGGCTGTGTTCCCTCAGTAGAATAGGGGTACCCGATTCGGTTCAGTCTGGGTTGGAGGAGGCGGCTGTGTTCACTCAGTAGAATAGGGGTACCCGATTCGGTTCAGTCTGGGTTGGAGGAGGCGGCTGTGTTCACTCAGTAGAATAGGGGTACCCGATTCGGTTCAGTCTGGGTTGAAGGAGGTGGAGGAAAGGGAACAGGCTCCGCTTTTCATCATGCTAGACCCCAGACAGTGTGAACCCGCGACAGTTCCATGCCCTTGGGGACCTTGTGTTAAGGCTGTGTCAGGCCAACTGACATAGGCCAGAACACAAAGGCTACACCAAAATGGTCTTATGCTCTGCATAGTTATGCGGGGATTGTCTTCAGTCGTGACAAGCTCCTAGCATAACATTACCAGTCTCCAAAATCCCTTGAAATCGCAGTGTGTGGCTGCCCACGTGGCGGGGTAATTAAAAAAAAAAAACGAAACAAAACAAAACAAAAAGAACAAAAAAAAAAAAAAAAAAAAAAAGAACAACGGTCACACACGTAATGTTCTCATCCCTAGCTGATGCATTTGTACCCAGTGTTCAAGTGCTTCGGCTGTTCGGATGATCCCTGGAGTCTTTTAGCCAGGGTACGACGACGGCAATAACAACAACAACAACAACAACAACAACAACAAACAAACGACAACAACAAGAACCATAACTGCGCTTGTGGTCATTAATCAACAGGACTTTTTTTTTAAAAACTTTGATAAGTTTAATGAATGAACTAATTTGTTATCTAAAGTCTGTTGATCAATTAAATTCATTTCTTTTTTTTTTTTTCCCCTTGCCTCTCTGTCCCTTTCTTTAAAAGAGTGTTACGTTTTCCATCTCCTTTATACGATACCAAATCGTACAAAATGTTTTCAAAAGAAAGGCTATTCGTTCTACAAGACAATCCAGACAAACAGATTACTAACCAGGTAGAATGCACTTCGACCTTTTGGTCTTCTTCTTCAGGCAAAAAAAAAAAAGGTTCAGACAATTAAAAAAAACAAAAAAAAAAAAAACAAAGGACAAACAACCGCTTATCTTCTCATATTCGGCGTATTTTTGTAACGTACAACCTGTTGTTCTCTCTCCCTTTTTCCCTTTCTTTGTGTTTTCTTTTACTCTCAGTTCTTTCTTCTCTTCTTTTCATTATTTTCCTTACACTGTGTTTCTCTCCACTGTATTTTGTGATTATCTATCCCCACTCTATCCCCTGCATTTTCCTTCCTCCCTCTGCAAATGAAAAGTTAGCGCCCCCCCCCCCCCCCTCCCTTTTTTTTTTTTTAACTAACTTTCCTCTCAGTCTGTCTCTCTCTATCTGTCTGCCTGACCATATGTCTGTCTGAGTGTCTATCTAAGTGGCTGTCTGCATGCATGTCTGTCTGTCTGTCTGTCTGTCTGTCTTTCGTTCTTTCTCGACTTCTTTATTTTCCTTCTTCTTTCTTTTGACTTTTTCTCACCTTCACGGGTTTTTTCCTCTTTCTTTCTTTCTTTTCTTCATTCTTTCCTTCTTACTTTTCTGTCCCTCTTTTTTCTTTCTTTCCTTCCTTCCCTTCTCCTTCCTTCCTTCCTTCTCCTTCCTTCCTTTCTTTCTTTCTTTCTTGCGCTCATTCCCCCCTTCCATTCCTTCTTGACTTTTCTTCTTTCTTTCTTCTTTACTCTCTGTCTCTGTCTGTCTGTCTGTCTGTCTGTCTGTCTGTCTGTCTGTCTCTCTCTCTCTCTCTCTCTCTCTCTCTCTCTGTCTCTGTCTTTCTGTCTGTCCCTCTGTCTCTGGTCTGTCTCTGTCTCTCTCTGTCTGTCTGTCTGTCGGTCTGTCTGTCTGTCTCTCTCTCTCTCTCTCTCTCTCTCTCTCTCTCTCTCTCTCTCTCCTCTCTCTCTCTCTCTCCTCTCTCTCTCTCTCTCTCTCTCTCTCTGTATTTTTCTGCATTTGTTTTCTTTTTGTATTTCTTTCCTTTCTCTTTCCCCAATCTCATTTTTTTTCTGTTATCGTTTTCATCACCATTTCCGTGTCATTCTTCTTACATCCATGCTCGTTGTCTTATTATTTATGTGATGATTCTCACCTTTACCTAACTATCGTTAACGAAATACAATGCGCTTCAGGTGCCCATGGATTAAAAGAAAAGGTAAAAAAAAATAGTGCGACAGAACATTTCATTTGAAGAAAACGAAGAACTCTTCTCAGGTTACAATAAACAATGAAAGCTGATCTTTCTCGGATGTTTAATGCTGAGGCCAATGTGTTTGCTGTTCTCCGGGATTAAGGACAACATTTTCAAGACTTTTCCACACGTCCTTGTTGCTATTTTGACTGCTCAAATTCAAATTACAGCAACCTGAGCACTTTGCCAGTTTGATCTGATATGTGTTTGTTTGAATTATCCGTGTCAATGTTGTCGTTGTCGTTGCTAATGCTGAAACTAATATAGTTGTATATTGTAGTTCATGCAATTTATATGGTTGTACCCCTTCAGCATCCCCCTTCCTCCATCTCCTCGCCCATCCACCCTCCTCAGTATCAGCAGCAGCAGCAGCAGCAGTGTTTTAGGCTGTCTTCTTCATCGACTGAATACGAAAGGAGATATGTTCATGGACTTTATAGCCAAACTTGTCGTGTATGCATCAGATTTT
>JADBJO010007969.1:95000-103388 GCA_016801955.1 Conus betulinus
AATTCTAGCTTGAAAAGATAGTCCCCTCCCCCATCCCCCCCCCCCCCCCCCCCCCATCCCTTAAACAGCTGTGATAAAGTGTCAGTTTGTAATGAATTCTAGCTTGAAAAGATAGTCCCCCCTCCCCCATCCCCCCCCCCCCCCCCCCCCCCCCCCATCCCTTAAACACAGCTGTGATAAAGTGTCAGTTTGTAATGAATACTAGCTTGAAAAGATAGCCATTGGAGCTCTCGAAGAAGCACTATCACGCATCTTTGCCTTGATGATCAACCTGTCTGGCGCGGATTTCTCAACATACTGTAGTCGAGATTACACATGCATTGGACAGCCAGGAGAAAATGTGTTGCGGAAGTCAAAATTTGAAAGTATATATGACATACATTCTCATTTTTACATAGCTGGTACAGACAGGTTGTGATGTATGAAACTGATTCTACAAATTGTCAGGCAAGCTCACTAGCATGGTGCCATTCTTCAAACTACATTCAAAGCAACAGTTCTCTAACACCTCCAATTGACCGAACTATGCAAAAGGTAAAACTGGAAGAGTCCAAATTAGGAGAGGAATAACTGCAAATGGAACAGCCCAATTCATGAAGCATAATCATTTTACGTCAAACTCTGACTGTAAAATGTTAGCAGACAATAAGAGATGTTTTACAGTGATTAGAAGAAAAAAAAGTAGTACAGTAAATATAAAGCAAAAAGAAAGCAGAATATCTAATTATCTTCAAATGGATTACAAGACAGAAAAGTAGAATCTTCAAACAAGAGAAATGAACTGTAATAAGATACGTACGGTTCAATGTAATAATGATAATGATAATAATAATATAATAATATAATAATGTATGGATTTTATTGGCGCAGTTCTTTGGATCAACTCATTGCGCTCAACACACACCAAACACTCGTATTGACATGTTTTCACACACACACACACACACACACACACACACACACACACAACACACACACACACACACACACACACACCACACACACACAGGCTGACTTATCAAGTTCATCGGTTCAGCGTAAACAGTACAGTTTTGCATGCAGTACATAATCGTACTGCTTGAAGATACTGTGTTACATATTCGCGTGTTCTTGTTTTTTCTTTTTTTTCTGTTCTTTCTTTTCTTTTCTCTTTCTCTTTCTTTTAATTTTTGGTCTGTCCAGCATTTCAACTGTCGTTTTCTTTCTTTCTTTGCTTCTCCATTGTTCATTTCTTAATTTATTTTTTTGTTATCTGCACTTTTTTTTGTTCTCTCCTTCCTTCAGTATTTTTTTTTTTAACTTTTTCTTTATTTTGATTGTGCACATAGTAATGATTGCATCCCTGCATTAATTCCTAGCTGTCATGGTTTTACTGGGCTGTAAACAACATTGCTTGTCCGGGGTTTTGCATTCTCTTTTGTCCTTCAGTTCTTCGTTTCTTTCAGTCATTTACGAATAAGGTTGATTAGTCAGTGGTTGAGCTTTCGCCCCCAGAGTTAACGGTCGTAAATTCTAACCATTCGTCAGATATATGGTTTTTTAGGCTCAGAAGCCTTCACATTCTACCTAGTAGAACATGGGTGCTTGGTTTTAATTCAGGGCAAGTGAAATGCGGCAGAGCAGAGGGGAGGGGTTACGCCTTCAGTCCTGTTTTTACCTTGGGCATGGTGAGCCTCTTACCACCATGCATTGTCCCTTCGGCCATGAGACCACGGGACTTTTAACGTTTAAGACCTTAACTCATTCATTAATTCGTATCTATGTAGACAATTAACGTTTAAGACCTTAACTCATTCATTAATTCGTATCTATGTAGACCATTTCTTTTCTTCTTCCTTTTATTTTTCTTCCCTACATTTTTTTTTCTCCACTATTTCTTGCATTTTCAATTCATTTTCTCCTCGCATTGTATCTCTCTTTTAAATGATACGAAGGCATTCCATTTCTTTTTTCCTTACAATGTCTTTCTGACCTATCTTATTTTCATCCTCTTCGTTGCGCCTTTCTTTCCCTGTTTTTGTTATTTCACATTTTCTCCTTTTTCATTCTCTCCTTAACTGCTCCCCGTTCCCCTCGCCCCTTCCCTCCTTCCTCCGTAAATGAAACAGTGGGAACTGCATTTTTCTATTTCTGTTTCTCTTCTTTCTACCTTCCTTTCTGTTATTTTTCTGTGTCTCTCTGTGTGTTTCTTTCTTTCTGTCTGTCAGGCTGGCTGACTGGCCGTCAACCTGCATGCTTGTCTGTTTGTCTGTTTGTCTGCTTTTCTTTTTTCTTTTTTCTTCTCTTTTCGTTTCTTTCTTTTCTTTCTTTTTCTTTCTTTCTTTCTTTTCTTTCTGTCTTTCTTTCTTTCTTTCTTTTCCTTCTTTCTTTCTTTCTTCTCTTTCTTTTTTTTTCTTCTTTTTCTTTTTTCTTTCTTTCCTTCTTTTCCATTTTTCCCCTGCCGATTTTCTGTCTTTTCTCCTTTGTTTCTTACCTTTGAATTGTTCCCTGTCCTTTCCCTTATCCCTTTCCTTCTTTCTTCTTTACCCTCTTTTATTAAATAAATTTCTTCTCTTTCCTCTCTTCTTAAGTCTCTCGTCTCCTCTCTCTCCTCTCCTCTCCGCCCCACGGATCTTCTCTCTCGCTCACTCTCTCTCTCATCTCCTCTGAGTGTGTGTTTGTGTGTGGTGTGTGTGGTGTGTGTGTGTGTGTGTGTGTTGGGTGTGTGTGTTGTCTGATGTTTGTCGTCCTGTCTTGTCCTATTTTTTTTTTTCTGCCTTGTATTCCTTTTTTCCTTTTTCCTCCTTTTCAAAAAAAAGTCGCTCCCATTTCTGCATCTCTTATCTTCTTGGGGGGGGGGGGGGGGGGGGGGGGGTGGGGGGGGGCTTCATTTGAATCACTCTTCGCATCTCGCTTCTGTCTGTACATTCCATTTTCTTTGTTTATATAGGTTCATTTACACGATTCTCGTCTTCTCCTCAGTAACCTCATCGTAAACAGAGGGGCAACGGAAGTGCCTACAAATAAGAACAACATGGCGTAACCAAAGCCAAGTTCGGCAAGAGTAGCTTGTTTTAATGTAAAACAGAGAAAACCAAAGGACCTTTCTCCCAGGTTTAAGGTAAATAGTGGGAAGCTAATCTTTCTGGAGCTTTTTTTTCCGTTATCAAATTCTGTGTGTTTCTTAGTGATTAAGGATCACATGTTATTAAGTGATGCCATGTGTTTGTCGCTTAAACTTACGCCTTACTCGCAAAACAAACAATGCAATAAGACGACGAATAAGAAGAGAAGCAAGAAGAAGAAGAAGAAGAAGAAAGAAGAAGAAGAAGAAAGCCAATTTTTCTCCAAGCTGCGTTTCATGCTGCCGCGGCTGTGCTTAGCTGATCATGCGTCAGTGTTGTCGTTGTCGATTGAATGTTGTTCTAATTGAGTTTTTCGATTTCCCTCTTGTAATTCAAACTCATTGACATTTACGTTTTTTGCCCTCCCATATTCCTCTTTCATCCCTCCTTCACTCCCTCCCCCCCCCCCCCCCCCCGGCCCCCGCCCCCTCGCCGCCCCAGCCTTTCATCGCCTGGGTTCGGTGTTCTCCTCCGCAGATTAATCCACGACGAACGATGTGTCTGTTGACTTTTATGTTTCGAAAGTTTGTGTTTCCATATGTCGTGAGTTACTACTGCATCAAGACATTATACATGCGATTGTTTCTTGGTTGGCTCTGTTTGGGAACGTAATTGGCGTTTTTCCACAAGCCTTTCACGAAATTGAAACTGGATGTTATGGGAAAGCTCTCTCTCTCGCTCTCATTCACGCCTCTCTCTCCTCTCTCCTCTCCGATCTCTCTCTCTTCTCTCTCTCTCTGTCTCTGTCTCTCTCTCTTTGTCATTTGTCTTGTCTTGCCTGTCTGTCCTGTCTCTTTCTCTCTCCCCTCACACGCACAACCCACGACACCAACACACACACACACACACAGCGCGTCACACACACCCAACACACACACCTCAGGGACACACATAACATTCCCATACACATACAGACACCACGCACACACCTATACACACAGCGCATGCACGCAAGCACACGCGCCGCGCGCGCCACACACACCCACCACACATCAACACACCACACACACCACCACACAGCACACACACACACACACACGCACGCACGCACTCACGCACTCACACACACACAACACCACACACACCACACACACACACACACACACACACAACCCTTTCATTTTAGATAGAGGATCATCTTACTTCAACTTTAGTATGTCAAATGTTAGCAGACAAAACAGAAAAGGGTGTTTTAAGGGATAAGAAACAGTAGTATTGTAAACGTTACACTATAAAAGAAGCAAACACCTGATTCTGTTTTTCGAGAATGAAATAAGACAAAAAGCATAATTTGCAAACAAGACAAACGAGGTTATTAAAGTAATATGTACAGGTTTAACAAGGACGGGCACATAATTTATTAATCTGAAATTCTGTTTCTGCTCATTCTCATTTTCTTGTTGGCTTCTTCTCTTTCCTGTCCTTTTTTTCCCCTGGCTTCTGTTTTCGTTATTTGTTCTCTCTTTCCTTCTTTTGCTTTGTTGATTTCTCATTTATTTTTTTTTCCTCTCCCCATCTCTCTGCTCTTTATTTCCTTCTAGCTTTTTGTTTTCTGGGTTGAGAGCTTTACATGTGGTCCATATTCATTAATGTTACCTCTGCATTCAGACTGCTATGGCCTTTGTGGTTGGCTGGACTTTGAAAGAACGTTATCTGATCTGAATGCCTTGTTTCTTTGTGGTCCATCAATCTCGTCTTTCTTTTTGTTTCACTCACCGATACGATTAATCAGGGTGGTCGATAGTCTGGGCCTTTGCCTGCGGGAGCTGACGGCCGTGAGTTCGAAACACTCATATGGTCACACAACACACACAACAAACACACACACACACACAAACAACACACCATCAACACACACACACATAGATATATATTATATATATATATATATATATATAGATATATATTCTGCTATTCTGCTCCAAATGCTAGTAGTATAGTAAATATGTGGGAGGAAAGAAACCAAAAACAACATCAAGATGAGGTTCTACCCTTCACCGCAGTCATATCAGGAACAATTGCAGGGTCTCCACGTAAACGAGACATTTCATCAGGCAGGCCACTCGGTGTCCTCCCACATGCGAATGCAAGATCATTGAATTGTCCCGGGAAATAAGGCATGGACGCCCAGAAAACGCAGGGAAGGACTATCTGGACTGAGAAACTGGACACCCATCCATGACCCCACAAGCCTGAACTCAGAATGAAATTCTAACCCAAAACACGGGCTTGGATACCAGTCAGCAGTTTAGTGCCCATGTGTAACCCCGAGACCCCTGGTGGATGTAGGGGTGGCTGTGAGTTGTGTGTGTGTGTGGTGGGGGAGTGGGGGGGTGCGGGGGAGGAGAGGGGAGACGGAAAAAAGGGTGCCAAGGTGTTACAGGGGTGTGGGGACTGGTAGGTTTGTGCGTTGAGAATTGTTGTGTGGATGTGGTGAGGTAGACGGATATTAGGTAGAGGAGAGAGGAATAACCCCCACCCCACCCACCCAGAGAGCGGAGAGAGAGAGAGAGAAGAGAGAGGAGAGAGGGGAAGAGAGAGAGGAGAGGAGAGAGAGAGAGAGAGGAGAGGGAGTACGGTTCATTCCCACCCCCCCTCATCAAATCGGACCCTCCCCGGTCCCCCTGGCCCCTTCCCCCCCTCCCCCCCCCCCCTCCCCTCCGAATTACTGAACGAAAGATCTATCATGGAACAATAGGGGTGGGGAACAAGGCTGCGGGCGGCTTTTGAGAGGGGGGGGGGCTGGGACGGGGGAGGGTGGAATGGGGGGGACTCCCTCAGTCTCTTCTCTCTCCCTGGGGGGCTGGGGGTGCGGGGGTTTGGTTTGGCGAGGGGGGGAGGTCCGGGAAATCGCTCTACCTCTAACCGTCTAATCACCACTCTCACCGACAATCTTCACCTGTCTCTACCATCCCCACACCACTGAACCCTGTGGCCCCCCCGGGTTCCGTCTCAGCCTAGCCCCCTCTCCTCTACCCCCCGCCCTACATCCCACCACCCATCCAACACCCCCCCGCCAATCCTTCACTTCAAACTTTCTTACCTTGTCTACTACCCTCCCTTATCCTCCTCAAAAACCTCTCAATTTTTGCTTCCTACTGTTCTCAGTCAGGTAGAATGTGATTTTTTTTTCTCATAGTTTGCAGTTTGAGCCATGATTGAGTTATAGTCATGAAAACCTTGTGATTGAAAAAAATATTGTTTCTCAGATGGAATAAAAATTCCCCTTGAGGAAGGCCTCGTGGTCGAAATATTGGGGACTAATCTACAAAAAACTTGTTTTTTTTTTTTTTCCATTCACATAGCTATAAATTAAATCGTGAGGGAAAACATGTGCAGGCTAACAATTTCCTTTTTCTTCAGTCGTTATAGTTAATGACTTTGGCAAAGACTTAACTTTTAGGGGAGGAAAAAAAAAATAAACATGGAGAAAACGGGGAATGTATTTTAAATATGAGAAACCCTTCACTGGCCGCCTGGGGGAACCCTCGCAAATCCCTCTGGAAGGCCATCTATTTGTATTGCCTGCTCCTAGCCCTTTCGTTCCGCTGGATCGTACATCGGACTCATCAGGGAGAACACGGCTGGTTGTGGTCTGTGCTCTTGGTGTCAAACAGAGACACACCAGAGTCCATACTTTCTGGGGTGTTCTCACCACCAAGGTTCAAAAAGAAAGATCCACACAGCACCCCCTAAGAAGCCAGCAAAGGGCAGTAAAATGGAACAAAACGAAAGTGTAAAGGAGAGGAAAAAAATGTTGCTGGAAACTACAAGCATTATACAAACAGTATAAAATATAGGGGGCAATCTTTGAGGATCCATTTAAGGATGCAAGGTAGATCAAAAGATTTGGAACAGTCCGAGTGGTCAGCTCTGCTGTTACAATAACCCAAGCATTGTGAGTGACTAAGAATTGTACAGAACAACCTTTACTTAGATCTCCTAAGAGATGCAATCTCCCACTGATTGACCGAACAATATAATGCTGAACAATTAAGTATGTGGGGGAAAAACAAGTGCGCAAGCCAACAATTCTTCAGTCGTTATAGTAATGACTCGGCAAAAACTTAAACTTTTAGGAGAAAAAAAAACTCCTAAATATGAAGAAAAATGGGCAATGTATATTAAAATATGAGAAACACTTCACTGGCCGCCTGGGGGAACCATCGCAATCCTCTCGAACGCCACTCTATTTGTATTGCCTGCTCCTAGCCCTTTCGTCCGCTGGATCGGACTCATCAAGGAGACACGGCTGGTTGTGTCTGTGCTCTTGATGTCAAATAGGAGACACACCAGACGAGTCCATAATTCTGTGTGGTGTTCTCACCACCAAGGGTTCAAAAAGGGGCTCCAACAGCACCCCCCAAAGCAGCCAGCAAAGGGCAGTAAAATGGAACAAAACGAAGTGTGGAGAGGAAAAAAAGATTGCTGAAACAAAAAGCAATTATATTCAAACAGTATGAAATACTGGGGACAATCTTTGAGCCTAGTGCATTGAGGATCCCTTTAAGGATGCAACGGGAAATCCAAACGATTTTGGAACAGTCTGAGTGGTCAGGTTCTGTGTGCCTGGCGCTCTGGCTAGTTACGGAATAACCCATCATTGTGGAGATGGACTAGAATTGTACATAACCAACCTTACTTGGATCTCCTAAGAGAATGCAATCCTCGCCACTCCTCCTTCCTCCTAGTAGATATGACTCCAACTAACACATTGGCCGATAAGAAGCCCCCCATTGTCCATGTGAAGACTAGCGTGGTTGTCGTGAGGGTTACGTCGTGTTGTGGTGTGTGGTGGTGTGTGTGTGTCGGTCTGTGTGTGGTGTGTGTTGGTGTGTGTCGTGTGTGTGTTGTGTGGTAGATAGATATATAATTCAGAAATGTAGGGTATGTAGATAGTTAGATAAGCTATGTAAATAGAGAAGAGACAGAGAGAGAGAGATAGAGAGAGAGAGAGGGAAAGAGAGAATTCGGCGTATACACCCTCTCGGTCCTCGAGAGAGAGAGAGATGAGAGAGAGAGAGCGAGCGGAGAGAGAGAAGAGAGAGAGAGAGACGAGAAGCGAGAGAGAAGATGAGAGAGCGAGATAGAGATTCGTATGTTAGAAACCCTCCCCTCTGCTTTCCATCAGAGAAACACACACAACACACGAACACACACACACACACACACCAACACACACACACACACACACACACACACCACACACACACAACACACAACACCACCCACATAATAGAGAGAGAGAGAGAGAAGAGATAGAGGAGAGATTTTCGGCTTAGAA
>JADBJO010007970.1:0-5000 GCA_016801955.1 Conus betulinus
GGAATTTCAAACTCTCAAGTCATAAAAGAAGGTACACACACACCAGGCAAATTTTAATAACACCACCCACACCGTTCTATAAAAGCGCACACCAGAAATTTTGTTGAAATCTTGCTCCCTTAATAAAGGCATAGATCAGAGGAACAATGGTGAGCTCTATCCGAAATTCAAATATTGCATAGGGAAGAGAAAGCGAGAAGGGAGAATAAAGGAAAAGCAGAAAGAAAAAGAGAGAAAAACAGACGGAACGGAAGAGGAGGGAAGGAGGAGGAGGAGACGGAGGAGGAGGAAGGAGGAGGAGGAGGAGAAGGGGAGGAGGAGGAGGAGGGGAGGAAAAGAAAAATAGGAGGAGGCAAGAGAGGAAAAGGCGCTCCGAGGACAATAAAGGAAGAGGGAAAAAAGGAGGAGGATAAAGGAAAGAGAAAAAGGAGAAAAAGGAGGAGGATAGAAAGCAGGAGGAGAGGAGGAGGCAGAGGAGGGGGGGGGGAAAACGAGGTGAAAAGTGCCCAGGAGGAGGATGAAGAGAAAAAAAGGAGGAGGAGGAGGAAGAGCAAAAAGAGTGAGGAGGGAGGAGGAGAAGGAGGAGGAGGAGGAAGAGAAAAAAAAAAAATAGAGGAGGAGGAGGAGCGAGAAGGAGGAGGGGCGGAGAGAAAAAACGAGGAGGATGAGGAGAGGAAGAGAACAAAAGAGGAGGAGGAGGAGTGAGGCAGGAGGAGGGAGCGGAGGAAGGAAAAAAGAGGAGTGAGGAGGAGAGAGCAGGAAGAAGAAAAAAGAGAGGGGAGGAACGATGGAAAGTGAAGAAGAACAAGCCGGCCGACAGAAGAAGATACGTTTCATAGGCGCTGACAGTTCAGTTGTGCTACCTTGATGCTAGATCTCTCTCTTCTCTATCTCTCTCTCTCTCTCTCTCTCTCGCTCTCTAACAACTCTTTTATCTCTCTACCTCTCTCTCTCTCCTCTCTCTATCCCTCTCTCTCTCCTTGCTCTCTCTCTCTCCTCTCTCTCTCTGTGTCTCTCTCTATCCTTCTTGCCGCGATCCTTGGCATAGGCACCAGGGCCAAGTTGTCAGCATTCTAAGGGACCAATCGCCATTAGACTGTAGGGAGGAGGATGGAAAAACAGGCAATCTTGCTCGCACTTGGGGTGTTTTTTCCAGTTGCGCACCCCACCAGTGCCTATGTTCTTCCTCCTCTCTCCTCTCTCTATCTCTCTCTCTATCTCTCTCTCCTCTCTCTCTATCTCCTCTCTCTCTCTCTCTCTCTCTCTCTCTCTCTCTCTCTCTCTCTCTGAATACGTATTCTCTTGGACATGTCTCTGTTCATTGTCTGCGCTCACACCACACCACACACAACAACACACACACACACCACACACACACACAACACACACACAACAAAAACAGAACAAAATCTATATCATATTATCTGAGATATACTAATATATTCTCAATATCTAAATGATATCTATCGGTGTTAATACTATAGCGTATCATCGCTAGCTCTATCTATCTCTCTCTCTCTATTTGGTATTAACCACGACTAACCTCTCTCTCTATCATCTTCGCCTGTTGCTGTTTGTTGTCTATTCTCCCGCTCTACCGTTCAGTCTATCTGTCGCCCCCCATCTTGTATATCGTCCATTTATGTGTGATTTCCATGTGTGAAAATAAGTACTGATTCTCGTCTCTCTCTCTCTCTCTCTCTCTCTCTCTCTCTCTCTCTCTCCCTCTCCTCTCTCTCATCTATTCTCCTCGCGCTTTTGTTCCTTATCTCGCGCACTTCCTATATGTCTCTCCCCTCTCTCTTCTTTCATACAAGAATAACGGTTGTTCTCTCTCTGTCTCTCTTTCTCTGTGTAGATCAAGAATAAATATGATCCTTTCTCTCTCCTCCTCTATCTCCTGCTCTTTTTCTCTCTCTATCATCCATGGATAGTCGGATTTCTTTCTCTCTCCAATCCCTACCAAACACCACCGAGAGAGTCTCTTATCTCTATCTCTTCCTCGCTCTCTCTCATCTCTTATCATCCATGAATAGTACGTTATGATCTCTCTCTCTCATCATACTGAATACATACGCTCTCCTCTTGTCTCTGTGCTCTCTTCTTTCTCTCTCTGTATCATCTCTACTCTCTCCCATTCTTGTTTCTTTCTCTCTCTTCACCTATAAATACTCCCTCCATCCCTACATCTCTCTCTCTGCGCTTGTCTCTCTCTCTCTCTCATCTAAAATCCTGCTCAGTGTCAATTTCCCCAACCATCCCCACCCCCCGCCCCCCTAAGCTCACCACCCTGCCTCTACCTTTCTTTTCAACCCCCACCTGGCACCGCTACTTTAAACTCATTTACCTCCCACCACCCTCCCGCCGCCCCCCCCCCCCCCCATCTTTTCTGAGTTTCCCAGACAATAGAACCCAGGACCTGAAACTGATCAGGTCTTCTCACGGTGACTACTCTACGAAGCCGTGAACATCATTAATCAGTTCACTTGCAGGTGGATGTCACGAAGTATGGTCATGGCGATGGTGTGTCGACTTGCTGGCACATGACAGTCCGTTGTAGCTCACTGTTGTGAACTCATGCACTCTTCAAGGCTAATCATCTGAAGTCAAAAACCGAAGATGCATCACACGAAGCAAAAAACGAATATTAAAAAAAAAAAACAGAGTGAAGGAGGAGAGGAAAGTGAGGGAGGGAGGGAGGGAGGAGAGAGAGAGAGGAGGAAAGAGAGAGAGAGGAGGAGAGAGGAGAGGGAGGGAGGGAGGGAAGGGACGAACAGGCAGACAAAGAGACACCGGAAAGAGAGAGAGAGAGAGAGAGAGACGGAGGTGAGAGAGAGTGGTGAGACAGACAGGCAGACAGGGACAGACAAAGACACAGAAATACGGACAGGACATACCAACTGACCGAGAGACATAGAGACAGAGAAGGAGAGAGAGAGAGAGGAGAGAGAGAAAGAGACAGAGAGACAGACAGACGAGAGAGAGAGAGAGGGAGGGGGGGGGGGGGGAGGGCAGGAAAAGAAAGAAAGAAGGATTATGATGATCTTGGTGAAGAAGAAGAAGACCTATCAAAGAAGAAGACTACACAAAGAAGAAGACTACAAAGAAGAAGACTGCAAAGAAGAAGACTACAAAGCAGAAGAGAAGAAGAAGAAGAAGAAGAATACGACGCGAAGAAGGACTACGACGAAGAAGAAGACTACGACGAAGAAGACTACAAAGAAGAAGACTACAAAAGAAGAAGACTATAAAGAAGAGGAAGAAGAAGAAGAAGAAACTCAGTTTGCTAATACCCAAACGGACGACAAGGGGCCATATCAGAGGAACGACAACAGCATCAATAAAAACAAAAGCAAGAACAAAAACAACGATAAAAACAGGTACAACAAACACCAACAACAACAATAAACAAACAAACAAAAACAAAGAAGAAGAGAGAGAAAGAAGAAGAGCAACACCACCACCAACAACAACGACAACAAACAAACAAAAAAACAACAACAAAGAAACAACAAACAAAAGAAGAACAGCAGCAGCAGCAGTGCGCAACCGACAACAACAACAACAACAAACAACGGGAGAACAAACAAAGCAGAAAGGAGAAGGGCAAAAAAAGAGGGAAAACAGAGAAAAACAGAGAGAGAGAGAGAGAGAGAGAGACGGAGGGAGGAGGGGAGGAGGAGAGAGGGGAGGGAGAGAGAGAGAGAGGAAGAGAGAGAGAGAGAGATTTGGAGAGAGAGAGAGGAGAGAGACGAGAGAGAGACGAGAGAGAGAAGAGAGGAGAGAGAAGACGAGAATGTGAGTAATATTGACTCTGGTTTCCATCACACGCTTTCAGGGAAGTGTAATGCCCTTGATACCTCTGTAGCTTGTCCTGTTTTTCTTGGCATGGCACCAGTCAAAGATTTGGGCGGCGGTCACGCCACCTGCATTAGAGTAACAAATCAGCAAACGGAGCAATCCCTCCCCAGCAATTCTCCGCTCACACGGGTCAGCAACGTGAGTGTGTGTGGGTTACTTTGATTTTGGGGGTTGGGGGGTGGGGTGGGAGTGGGGTGGGGTGGGGGGGTGGGTGGGGGGTGTGGGCGTGGGTGTGGATACATATGTGTGTGGTGTGTGTGTGTGTGTGTGTGTGTGTGTGTGGTGTGTGTGTGTGTGTGTGTGTGTGTGTTGTGTTTGTGAAAGAGTGAGAGAGAGAGAGAGAGAGAGAGAGAGAGAGAGAGAGAGAGAGTAAGTACTCGTGTGCAGGTGTGTGTGTGTGTGTGTGTGTGTGTGTGTGTGTGTGTGTGTGTGTGTGTGTGTGTGTGTGGTTGTGTGCATGAGAGAGAGAGAGAGACAGACAGACAGGACAGACAGACAGACAGACAGACAGGCAGAGATAGAGACAGAGAGACAGCGAATGCAAATGATAGAGGACATGCATGTGCGTGTTCGTGCGTGCGTGCGTGCGTGCGTTCGCACCCGCGCGCGCCTGTGTGTGTGAGTGCATTCTCACATCACGAGTTGTCAACAACGTAAGTGTGTGCGATCACCTTTAATTTGTCCGTCAATGTGTGCGTGTGTGGGTGGTGGGTGGGCGTGGGTTTGGGCGCGAGTGTGCGCGCGCTCGCGCGCCTGTGTGGTGTGTGTGTGTGTGTGTGTGTGTGTGTGTGTGTGTGTGTGTGTGTGTGTGTGTGTGTGTGTGTGCGTGAGTGAGTGTACTGTGCATGGCACGTGCGTGCGTGCGTTCGTGCGTACATGTGTGTGTGTGTGTGTGTGTGTGTGTGTGTGTGTGTGTGGTGTGTGTGTGTGTGTGTGTGTGTGTGTGTGTGTGTGACAGACATAGAGAGAGAGAAGGGAGGAAAGAGAGAGAGAGGGGAGGGGGGAGATTGTGTGTGCGAGTGCAGGTATGCGTGCGCGCTCGCGTGCGTATGTGTCAGTGTGTGCGTGCGTGCGTGCGTGTTTGTGTGTGCGGTAGAGCCTTGCAGTAGAATCTTGCAGTAGAGTAGAGCCTTGTAGTA
>JADBJO010007970.1:17500-25000 GCA_016801955.1 Conus betulinus
GACGTATCTAAGGTCAAGGGCTAAGATAAGGGGCCGTGGAAATCTGACGGTTCCGAAAATAATTGACGGTTGTTGACGTCGTAACAGATTAGAAATATGACGTCATCGGTTAAAAATGATTGGGATGAGGTTCGGGACCTTAACAGATATGAGTGGCATAGTCATCGGTTAAAAATCTTTCACCAACCAAGTAAAGGATTGAAGAAGGTTTGGGGGTCGGGGTTCTTACTTTCGTATGAGAGGGTTGTTTTTGATATATGGCTTGATTTCAATTTAAAGATGATGCTGAGGTTTACCACAAAAAAAAAAATCTGAACATGAACATGAAAAGAAGTAAGAAGGGGTTGTAAAATTCTAATTGGGAGAGAAGAGTGGTCTGCGTTTTGACGTAAGAAGTGTGCGACAGGGGTTGTTCTGATCTTGATTATGAGGGGATTTCGGGACCAGTGACAGGTGACAGGAGGAAGGAGGGGAGTAAAAGTAACCAGGGGAAAGGAGGGTGGGGAGGAAAAAAATAAAGGAGGGGGGGAAAACGAGAGAGATGAGAGGAGAGAGAGAGGAGGGAAGAGGCAGAGAGAGAGGGGGGAGAGAGAGAGAGAGAGGAGAGGAGGGAGGAGAGGACGGAGAGAGAGAGACGCGCAAGGGAGAGAGAGAGAGGGGAGAACAGAGGAGAGGAGAGAGGGATGAGGAAGAAGAGTGAGGACATGACAGAGAGGGACGGGACGAGACAGGGAGAGAGAGGAGAGAGAGGAGGAGAGAGAGAGGGGAGAGGGACATAGAAGAGAGACGCGAGCGCGTGTACACACACACACACACACACACACACACACACACACACACACACACACACACACACACACACACACACACACACACACACATACACGCGCGCGCGCGCACGCACACACACGCACACACGTGAACACAAAAACAGACACACACGCAGGGGGAGGGGGAGACAGACAGACAAAGACTGACAGACAGACAGAGACAGAGAGAGACAAAGAAAGAGAGAAACAGAGATCCATTCGTTCTGCGGACTAGTTACTTACGTCATATTCTTTCCTTCTTTCAGCTCTCACCAGCAGCAGTCTACGAACATTGCACCAACCGAACTTTCAACCTACACAATTACAATATACCAGCAGTGGCATTGCCGTCATTCTTTGGGAAAAAAAAAAACAAAAAAAAAAAAAACCTTTCCCTCTTCTTCAACAGTAGCTGCAGGAAAAGTCACTTGAACATGAACGATAGGCAGAAAGAAAAAAAAAAATCACTATCCACCTACGCAGAAGCCAGTAGGAAAATATATGAGCAGGTCTCGATAATTTGATTATGAGCGACAACGTAAAAGGTTAGTGTGGGAGTCCAGACGAAGTGAACTTGCCAGCGAACATGATTTCAAACGTTCACAGACAGACAGACGAACAGACAGACAGACAGGCAGACAAATACATACACACATATGCACACTCGCACGCGCGCGCGTGCACGCACACACGCACTCTCATTCACTCATCACTGACTCGCACAGACAGACAGACACACACACACACAGACGCGCGCGCGCGCGCGCGCACACACACACACACACACACAAATGCGCATGTATTCACACGCGCACATGCACACGCACGCACGAGCACACACACACATACACATGCGCGCGCAAATACACACACACACACACACACACACACACACACACACACACACACACACACACACACACACACACACGTGCGCGCGTGCACGCACGCACGCACGCACGCACGCACGCACACACGCACGCACACAAGCACACATACACACAAGCAGACAACAACAACAACACATTAACAACAACAACAACAACAACGACGACGACGACAACAGCAACAACAACTACTACAACAACAAACAACGGTAAGCCGCCATGAATCCATGAGCCAAAGGCGACGATACGTTTTCGAGTAAGTAGAGACAAACACAACTGGGTTGCTTTCAGAATTGGTTACATCATCGCGTCTACCTTTTCTTTTTCCCTTACATGCATCAAAATACATGCTACATAGTTCGAAACAGATCAAATGGAAAGTGACCACTAAGTAAACCTCAGCAGGCGCAAAAAAAAAAAAAAAAAAAAAAAAGGGTTACCAGACCCTGACAGTCAGCTTCTGGTTACACATGGGGTAAGGTCATGTTGCTTATAGCCCAGCCGACCGCAAAGGACCATGTCAGGACTGTCACCACGTTGAAGTCAATTCACAAGTCATTCATTCACACAACCCTTTAAATACACCTTCTACAAACACAAAGGAAATTTCTTTAAGAATCTGTATTCCGTAAAATCTGAGATCAGATGAAACGTGTTGATCTCTTTCGGACATACAAAGTTTACATCAGGTAGGGCATCTCTGAACAAGGTTATGTGGAGTCTGCTTCCACCCTGGGTTTTTTTTTTTTTAATGTTTAAATTTTTTTTTTCATGCCAGTCCCAACACTCTGAAAGAATAAGTTTCACTGCGAGTGGTACCTGACTTCTGGTTACATATAACAAAATCAGACAATACGTCCTACCTTAATTAAACAGATATATGGCAGTATACTTTAAAATCAATCATACAGATGATAACATGAGGCTGTCTTTTATCCAACATGAATTGCACAAAATGGGAATGAATAATATCTAGTGCAATCAGTCAACCATTTGAATTTTGAGAACAAAATATGCCACGAAACAGCAATTAGAATCTGAATACACAGAGTTCCTCACCTTCCTTTTGCTGCCTCGCAAGGAGAGGAAGGCGCAGAGAAAGAGACGGGAGGACAAGGTCGGTGCATGGACTGGCCTCACATTCAGCAGCCTCCTAAGAGCGTCTGAGAACCGGAAGGAGTGCAGGAAGCTGGTTGCAAAGTCTTCTGTGGCGCTCCATCGGTCTTCAAGACTTCGGGATATGTGTTAGGTAATGGGTGACACAGAGTTATGGAGACAAAAAAAGGGGAAAAAAGCTGTACCTCAAGACTAAATTTGTACGACAAAATTACTAGAAACTACGGACCAGAGCCACACGTAACAAATGTGCAAAATGTCGAATGAAGAGGGGGAAGTAAATAGACATAGTGTCAGTGTTCACGACCTACAAAGAGGAAGAGGTGGATACACGAAAACCAAGAGAAAATAGAAGGTACTCTCAGCATGTTGTTGTTTGTTGTTGTTCTTGTTGTTCTTGTTGTTGTTGTTGTCGTCGTACCCTGGCTAAAAAGACTCCAGGGATCATCCGAACAGCCAAAGTACTTGAGCACTATGGTACAAATGCATCAGCTGGGGATGAGAACATTACGTGTGTGACCGTTTTTGATTACCCCCCCGCCACATGGGCAGCCACACTCCGACTTCGAGGGATTTTGGAGACTGAAAATGTTATGCTAGGAGCTTGTCACAACTGACGACAACCCCGCATAACTATGCAGAGCATAACAACATTTTGATGTAGCCTTGGTGTTCTAGCCAATGTCAACTGGCCTGACACAGCCTTAAGCCATGGCGCCTCTCAACATGTGATGTGGTCGAACGTGAAACTCGTTCTCAGGACAGCAGCATCAAATGAAAACTTCTGAGACAAAATTAAGAGAGCAGCTCTTTCAGGATATTCCGGACATTACCTTGCGTCAGCAATGTCCAAGTGAAATGATTTGCCATGGCGATCTACGAATCCATATTGTAAAATCTGTCCACGGCTGCATAAATATGAAACCTCAATAATGGGCGCCATATGCTGGTAATTATATGGTGGTAATGATCCAAGCGCAAAAAAAAAAGGATCTCTCTGAATGTCTGTTTACTACGCTATTATCTTTATCATGCTGTGTCTATAGACGCTTAAGGATTATCGTGATAATTCCAGTCTGATTCTGAGTGAGTTTGTGAGCACTGAATTCTGATGTCGAGTAAGAGGTGATTCAGTGTTTTATGGATTGTGACAGATATCATTGGTAGATTTTTTTCTGAGGAACAAAAAAACAATCGGGGGAAATAATTGGCGGAGAATTGTTTCCTGAAAGTTGAGGTTTGCTTCGGTCTGGTTTGACAACGCTACTGTCTCAACCCGCCGATACCAATAAAACAGTTTCGCTGAATATCTCTTTTGTGGTGTGCGACCTCAGTCTCTCACTAGCTCAGTTTTCCAGCCCACGTAGACAAAGTCCCCTCTCAAGCCAATGAACAAGAAAAAAAGGGATGTAATCTTTGACACGACAACTTTCGTTCCAGCCGGCCCAAGGGAGATAATTAGCGAATTTGTTCTCCTGGAAAGAAAGCAAAAAGAACGCAGGTGTTTCAGTTTCCTGGCGACTCTTCAGGATCTGGCGTGCGTTCAAGTGTTCGACTTTAAAAAAAAAAAAAAAAAAAATCTAGTCGGTGTTGGGAATAGCCTAGTCGCAGTCGGAGGTCATATCAAGTGGAAACAACTGTAGATAATGGGGGGAAAAGAACGATACATGATGCGAAGAGATTTCGAAGGCACAAAGCGAAAAGTGGGGAGAAAAACTTAATGGGAAAATACAAACGTGGGAAAAATATTTTACACAGCTGATCAAAATACTGCATGTTGCTGTGCATTACCTTATACATACATACATACAGAGAGAGAGAGAGAGAGAGAGAGAGAGAGAGAGGAGAGAGAGAGAGAGAGATCTGCAGTTGTTTGTCTTTGCCAGTTTTCGTTGCATATGTATTTGTTCTTCATACATGTTATCAAATGATTACGATTAATTCAATCCTTCATTTGCCCTATTTCTTCTTCTCTCGCTCTTTTCCTATTTGAGCTCGTATCCTCTTTCTTTCTTCTTTTATTTATTTATTATTTATTTATTATTTATTATTTTTGTTCTTCCTCTACTTTTTCTTTGATTTGTTTGCAATGAATTTTCGCTTTTGGTGATATCTCCTTTCCAAAAACGTATTTCCTTCTTCTTTTCTCTTCCATTTTTGTTTCTGTTTTTGTTTTGTTCAGTATTATGCCATTTTGACGCAGGCGTGCTACCGTAAGCTGACAGCCGCGCTCAAATGATTTCAGTTCGCAAGTGCAAAGTAGAAACCGGTTTTTCGTGTTTAGCACTCTATCAGATCCCGTTTCCCTTTGTTCCCTCCGACTGATGCTTTCCCCTTGGTGGTCTTATCAGATGTGGTGTGGAATGGGTTTGTTGCGTAGAAGCCTTTTTCTTTCTTTTATTTTTTTTTTTTAATCTACAAAACCCTTCTGTGCCAGCATCATCTCTTTTCCTTTCATGTCTGTCTCTCTGTCTGCCTGTTTTCCTCCCTCTTTTTCCTTTTTGTCGCCTCCCTTGTGTGGGTGGGGTGGGTGGGTGGGTGGTTGGGTGGGTGGGGTGTGTGAAGGAGGTGAGGGTGGGGTGGGCGGCGGCATGTGTGTGTGTGTGTGTGTGTGTGTGTGTGTGTGTGTGTGTGTGTGTGTGTGGTGTTTGAGAGAGAGAGAGACAGAGACAGAGACAGAGAGAGACAGCGATAGAGGCAGAGAGAGAGCAGAGACATGTCATTTCCAGAGAGAAAGAAACGTTAAAATCAGTACCAGTCAAAACACACACAACCTTAGAGGACAGATGTACATCTTTTTGGAGATAAGGGTATGAACATTCATCTTCTTGAATGAATGCTACCATCTTATGTAAGATTATTTCCACATTGACTTTTGTTTCATTTGCTTGTTTGTTCTCTCTCTCTCTCTCTCTCTCTCTCTCTCTCTCTCTCTCTCTCTCTCTCACACACACACACACACACACACACACACACACACACACCACACACACACACACACACACACACACACACACACACAACACGCACACACACACTCACACAAATATAATATGAGTTTGTGCGTGCGTGCGTGCGCACGTGTGTGTGTGTGTGTGCGTGCGTGCGTGTGCGAGCGGGCACGTGTATGAGTGTGTATGATTTTTTTTTTATGTTGTTTAGCTTATTTTCAAATTCGTCTTATCAGCGGGTAACCAGGAGCAAGCCTGATGATCTCTTCACAGGGCGACACAACGGTCACCTGCTGGTCCTGCTGACCTCCCCCTGCGGAGTGACAATGACCAAAAGCAGAGCGCTCACTAGGGTTGAATGAGTTGTTCATGCCTCGTTCCCCTTAAACGCCGAGTGTGTCTTTTGAAGTTACGCTTTTCTCATTGGGGGCGGAGATTGACGTTTCTTCTACTTCGAGGAGGAGGAGGAGGAGGAGGAGAGAGAAGGGAGGAGGAGCAGAATGAAGAGGAAGAGGGAAGAGAGCAGGAACAGGAGAGGAGCAGGAGGAGTACATCAGAAAGAGAGAGGACGTTGCTGCTTTCAAATACTGAAAGGCTATACGTGCACACATAAATCCCAACCATATATGCACGCGTACACAACATATGACAAAAACAGAATACACACGATGGAGAGATGGATGAGAGAGGAGAGAGAGAGAGAGAGAGAGAGAGAGAGAGAGAGAGAGAGAGAGAGAGAGAGAGAGAGAGAGAGAGAGAGAGGAGACGGGAGAGAGAGAGAGAGGAGAGAGATTAGAGAGAATGATAATGACAAAGATTTTATTGACAATGACAACAGTCTTTTAATGTCAAGGGGGAATAGAAGAGCATCCTGCGGATATGGAAATGAAAATAGAAAAAAAAAATCACAAAATTACTACAAAGATAAAATTGTTTTCGTCTACACATACTACCTGATCACACACACACACACACACACACACACACCACACACACACACACACACACACACACACACACACACACACACACACCACACACACTTTCACGCTTTCACGCACATATACCATGCACGCGCTCAAACAAACGCACACAAAAAAAATTGCCGAACCATCGATCAGATTCATGCGGCGTTGTATAATATCATCCCTCGTCAGCGAGATACAATAGTGTTCAGAAAACGTTATGTTACACTAAGAATAACAACACCCGGCTAACTCAAATTACTTGTTCTAACTTTGTAAGTTTCTGCAAAGTATGTTGCTAAATGTGCAATAGTGTCATCTCTCTCTCTCTCTCTCTGAGGAGAGAAGGCTCACCGTCTTCTCTTGCTGCTACAGGCATAGAAAGCAAAGCACAATTATTTCTAATCTTAGCATACACTGTGCAGTGAAACACAACATGAATCTCATCTTCACATGCATTTACATCCAAAAAAAATTGGCAAGCGTCCGAAACTCTTTCAATATCGAACCATCTCTTATTTGCAAACAAGCTATATGAGTTCGTGTTCGAAGTCTAGTTAGAGAGAGAGAGAGAGAGAGAGAGAGAGAGAGAGAGAGAGAGAGAGAGAGAGAGAGAGAGAGAGAGAGAGAGAGAGAGAGAGAGAGGAGAGAGAGAGAGAGGTCCAGTTTTCAAAAGAACCATGGAACTCCGAATGCCGACTGGATATTTTAGTACAGAGATAGGCCTACTTTGCGTGCTATCAGAGCAGCGCAGAATACCAGGGACAGATTA
>JADBJO010007970.1:42500-52500 GCA_016801955.1 Conus betulinus
TTCCTCTCTGCTCGCTTCGCTTATTTATCCTTTCTCCTCTCTCTCTCTCTCTCTCTCTCTCTCTCTCTCTCTCTCTCCTCTCTCCCTTGCCTCTTGCCCACCTTTTCCCCCCAAACATGTCCATCCATCTATCTGCTAATTTTTTTTCTGCCTGTCTATCTGACTGTCAATCATCTATCTGTCTCTGTCTGTCTATCTGTCTCTGTCTCGTCTGTCTGTCTGTCTGTATGTCTGTCTGTCTGTCTGTCTCTCTCTCTCTCTCTCTCTCTCTCTCTCTCTCTCTCTCTCTCTCTCTCTCTCTCTCCTCTCTCTTCTTTTTTCCTCCGAATTTTGACTAATCAGCTTCATATTCGGTTCCTTCTCTTTACTTTCATGTCTTTTACATCCCTGTAGTTTTTGTTGTTCCCTCTCGTGGCGCGACTCGTTAGAAAGCCATCGGAGGCTATCTTAAACCCTCGCAAACATATCAAAGAAAAAAAAAATCCTCGAAGTTTCCCCTCCTTTAAGTCTTCCTGGCATCTCGACAACAAAAAGTTTCAGTTTATTCTGTAATCAAATGGAGAACGCGATACATTTTTTGATTGTTTGTCCAGCCTAAAAAGATTTAAGAAATAAATACATTTTACTCATACTAGACTTTAATGTTCATCAAGTATCATTGCTTCTTTTACTGCAAAAAATAAAAAGAGAAGTGCAATTCGCTCTGTTGCTATATTCATTTTTAAAGCACTAAAACGAAGAGCAGAACTGCTATCAGTTAACACACAAATGTCAGAGTAATTTCAGGAAGTTATGCAAATATTTTCTTTCATAAATTTCAGTATGTGCGCGCCGAGCGCGTGCGCGTGTGTGTTCTACTTTCGTTTTTGACCTCATTGC
The DNA here is from genome assembly GCA_016801955.1 of Conus betulinus. NCBI lineage: Eukaryota > Metazoa > Mollusca > Gastropoda > Neogastropoda > Conidae > Conus > Conus betulinus. The sequence continues at coordinate 43,380 of JADBJO010007970.1, forward strand.
AGATAGATCGGTGGCCTTTGCGAATTAAACTATTTGAGATGAGTTGAGTTGAGTCTCTGTCTCTCTCTCTCTCTCTCTCTCTCTCTCTCTCTGTGTCTCTGTCTCTGTCTGTCTCTCTGTCTGTCTGTCTCTCTCTCTGTCTCTCTCCCTCCTTCCTGTTCCCCTCTGTCACTGTCTGTCAGTCAGCCAGTCATCAGTCAGTCTGTCTGTCTGTCTGTCTGTCTGCCTCTCTTTCTTCTTCATCTGTGTGTGTGTTGTGTGTGTGTGGTGTGTGTGTGTGTGGTGTGTGTGTGTGGGTACCCCCTTCGGCCCTCCACCCCCATCTTTATCTCTGTTTTTGTCCCAGTGTTTGTCTATCTGTCTTTCTCCCTTTCTCCTCCCCCCTCTCTCTCTCCTCTCTCTGTGTCTGTCTGTCTGTCTCTGTCGTTCTCTGTCCCTCTGTTTCTGTCTAGCCTGTCTGTCTGTCTGTCTGTCTCTCTCATGTTAAGGAGAATGATTTTCTCTCCTCCCTGGGGAGAAGAAAGATTCCTTCCGTCTTCTATCAATCAGTTATTCATTCTTCTCTCTCTCCATCTCTCTCTGTCTCTGTCCTCTCTCTCTCTCTCTCTCTCTCGGTCATGGGCGCGAGCCCTTTCTCTTTCTGCCCCCCAGTACCCATCCCTTTATCTGCCTCTGTCTCCGTCTGTCTCTGTCTCTCTTTCTCTCTGTCTCTCTCTCTGTCTCTCTCCTCGTTCCCTTTCCAGCCCCCTCCTCCTCCCTCCTCTCCTCCCATAAACAGCGTCCCTTAACTGTTGTTTCCTAACCACTCATCAGACCCGAGTGGTGACTAAGGAGAGCGAGGTAACTGGATTCTATTTCGGAACATCTCTCTCTCTCTATCTCTCTCTCTCTCTCTCTCTCTCTCTTGTCCCTAAGCACAGTTTTCTTCCAAGTCGCTTCAAGTGGGGCTTCTTGCTGCGCTAAGGTGTCCGCCTGGATTTGGGAGATGAAGCAGGCTCCTCCAGGAATTCCCAGAGACGGTGCCGTGGGGGGTGTGAAGAATCTTTCCCCTCAGACTCCACTACACAACCCGCAGGGGGGGAGAGTGGTAAAGATGGCGAGTAGATCATACTGAAGTTGAGTGGTTTCTCCCACCTGTCGCTGATCATGAGGTCGTAAAGCTGGCTGGGTTGAAGGGCTTGAGAGTGGACGTGTTTGATGTGTGAGAGACAATACTTCACATTTGTCGCTTGCGGTTGTCGGTCCTAGTTCGGGCTGTTTAAAGAGGCCGAGTTTGTTTGTTTGTTTTGTTGTTGTTGTTTTTCTCCGTCGTAGACCTTTTTAATGTTTTCTTTAAAGTGATGGCTTTTATTGTTGACGCTGATGATGATGTCTCGGCGTCCTCACCTCCTTCCTCCCTCTCTCCTCATTCCTACTCCTGCACTGCGCTTACTATTGCCATTATTATCAGTATTCTTATCATCATCATCATTGTATTATCATTATTGTTCTTCTTCGTTTCTTTCTCTCCTCCTCCTCCTCCCTCCTCTTCTTTTTATTCTTCTTCTTCTTCTCCATCTTCTTCTTCTTCTTCTTTTTCTTCGACCATCTCCCTAAAACCGATTGACCTCACACAACCACAAACACAGTACATGCCCTTCTGGGACATGCTCATTTCCACTTAATGACTCGCGCACTAACCACTGAGCCACAGGGACACCTGATATTTGTAGGAAAGTTAAGCCTTATGAAGTTCACTTTTGTTCCTCCTTGACCAGATCCAACTTGAACACCTCTCTGCCGCTTCTGCCATTGCTTTCAGGGCTTTGGTTTTTTCCCTCCCTGCAACTGAGAGCTGTTTCATGAGGCTGTATGCAGACGTTCCCACAAACCCCCTAGCTCCAATTTCTGCAGTGAGGACTTTGACCTGATAGCCTTCTCTCCTCAGGCTGTTTGCCAGATCAGCATACTTTTCAGTCTTGTAGATCTGAGCTGCCTCCATTGTTCTCATATGGCACCGTGAGCTCGATCATGATCAGCTGCTTGGTTGACTGAGAGTGTAATACTATGTCTGGTCTCATGCCACTCTGCTGATAATCTCTGGGTGACTATCCATTCTGGGAGGTCTGCTGTGCACTCCCAGTCATCTGCCCGTCCAGCAGCAGACTCTGCCTGCATGTTCCGAGTGGCACTGTTGTTCTTGGCCATGATTCGCTGCCTCCTGCCGTGAAGAATGTTGCGGGTGCTTTTGGAGTCCTGATTTTCCCTTTTGTGGTGTTGGTACTAGCCCAGACTACTTGTACAATCTCTTTGAGCACTTGGTTGTGCCTCCATGTGTACCTTCCTTGAGCCAGGGCTACTTTACATGAGCTTAGGACATGCTCCACTGTTGTTTTTCATGGCAAAGGGGGCATGAAGGATCGTCTGTTTTCCCCACTTCACCAGGTTTGCATTTGAAGGCAGAAGGTCATATGCAGATCTGAGAATGAAGCTGATCCTGAGAGGGGCCATGTGCCAAATGTCATTCCAAGTGAGACTTCTTTGGAGTGCATTCTCCCACGTTGTCCATTGCCCTTGCTGGCTCTGCTGGACTGCTTTTTGGAGTCTTTTGTGGTCTTCTTCTTTTCTCATCTCCTGAATCATCATGTCTCTTTTGGCTTTTCCTTTGGCCTTTGACCACCATTCAGTTTTGGTCACCCCCAGTCCTTGTCTGTTGGTCTGTGTGTGTCCTGTTATTTCTCTGATCTTGAGACTTTCTTTTGCAGAATCCATCGCCTCTTGAACTTTCCATTTTCTGCCTGTCTTCAGCTGGGGCTTGATTGCTTCAACCACTTGTCTCCTGAGTCCTCCAGCATGCTTTGAAGTCTGATCTTCCCTGCTTTATATTCCTCCAGGATGGATTTCAGTGGTAGTTTCAGCTTTGCTTGGCGACAGTATAGCGCTATGTCAGTCAGACAGGGTGGGACACCAAGCCATTTCCTTGTGAACTTGTTGATTTTGGATTCCATTGCCTCCACTATGCTGGTGCAGATGTCGTATATCATCAGAGGCATAGGAGCTTTGGTATCAGCATGAACTGCAGACACCAGACCTTGTATTTGCCAGGGAGCCCACACTGGTCAATGGTCTCCAAGCCTTCTTCCGACATCTGTTTTGGTTTCTTTTTGCTCTTCGTGTGTCTTTCAGCGTATCATCATACCATCTTCCAAGGCTCTTGACTGGCTCTTCTGTTACTGTTGGAATGGTCTGGTTGGCAACACTGAAGACCACAGATTCGGCCACTTTTCCTTTCCTCAGTGAGAGACTCCGTGATTTCTTTGGCTTGAACTTCATTCTGGATGAGGCAACTATGTCGTCCAGCCTCTCCAGCACGTGACGTGTCTCGTCTTCTCTGGATGAAATCACTGTAGTGTCATCCATGAAGGCCTTGAGAGGGGCATCTTGTATATCCATCGCCAAGGTCTGTTTGTCTTGCGTTGCTTGTTGCTGCTTTCAAGATGACTTCCATTGCCAACACGAACAGTATTGGGGAAATGGCACAGCCCATTGCAATGCCCACTTCCAAGTTGATCCAATCTGTTGTGTACTCCTTGGTAGAGAACCGCATTGAGAAGCCATTGAAGTACTTCTTGAGCATGTCGCGGATGTTCTTTGGCACATGGTACATCTTAAGAGCCAACTGTATCATCTCATGGGGTACAGATCCATATGCGTTTGCCAGGTCGAGCCACACTACGTCCAGGTCTCTCTTTTCTGTTTTTGCTCTTTGGATTGCGTCCCAGATCATTGTGGCGTGTTTACACAGCCAGCCACGCCTGGAATGCCACCTTTCTGGACTGACACATCCAAGTACTTGTTTTCCATGAGGTACTTGGTCAGCCTTGCTGCCATGACAGAGAAGAAGATTTTCCCTTCGACGTTCAGTAGTGATATTGGCCTGAACTGGCTGATGTCACTTGAGTTTTGCTCTTTGGGGATGTACACACCATCTGCCGTCATCCACTGGCCGCTGATCTTCTGATTTCTCCAAGCTGATCGCAGCAGCCTGTGGAGCCACTCCAGCACCTTGGGACATTTCTTGTACAGCTGGTAAGGTATTCCGTTTGGCCCTGGTGATGATTTGGCTCTGGCTTTGTCGACCACCTTCTTGATTTCCGCCAACGTTGGAGGCTTGTCATTGAACTGTTCCTCAGGGTTGGTTGGCCACACCAGATCCATCTGTTCTTGGCGTCTGGATTTCTTTGGAGGTGTTTTCTCTTTGGGTAGTTTTGCTCCATAGGCGTCTCTACATGTGGCATACACAATGTCCCATATGTGGCTAGTTTGTGTTCCAGGGGGCTTTTCCCTATCAGTGCATCGAGTCTTTGGACGATTTTTGCATCCAGTTTCTCCCAATCTTCAGTCTCGTTTGCTCGTGGCAGGTGAGTTTCAGGCGCCTGGCATCGAGGGCCTGTGCAAATTCCTCATCCGAACCAACAGCGTGGATGTCCTTGGCACTGTGGTTTAAATCCTGGCCTTGGTCTTCCGACGTCTTATCTGCTGATGCAGTGCGCTGCTGCTCATTCAGATGAGTCTTCACACATCCCATCTTTGTTCTGTGGATCTTCATGCCACGGGTGGTAGCGAAACGCTTTCCACAGACACATGGATATTCCATTTGGTCCATGTTCGTAGTCCGTTTTGGGATTTGCAGTCGTGATTGGTTGAGCACCGATGGATCATCATTCTCTCCCCCTTTCGGTGAATCCTGGGAGCATCTTTTCCTTTTGCTTTTAGTAGCCACATGTTGAAGGCAAAGTGGGGAGCCAGCCCACAGAGCCCTTGGTTCTGGTCTTTCCCAGTGTCCTCCGGTCTTTCCCGGACGTCCTCCGGCCTATTCCCGGAAGTCAATGGTTTACCCATGCATCAGTAGTAGAAAGAAACTCATGGAGAGCGTGGCAGCAGAGAGTCCTCAGAAGAGAAGAAACACACATAAACAACACAACAACAACAACAACAACGACAACACATACGCAAACAACAACAACAACAACAGCAGCAACAACGACAACCCCGCCCCCCCTCCACACAAACACACACACACACACCACACACACACACACACACACACACACACACACACACACGCACATGCTATCGAATTTGGTCCCTTCTCTTTGCTGTGTTGTTTTTCTGTTTGTATGTCTGTTTGTCTATTTATCCCTCCCCCCTCACTCTCTCTCTCCTCTCTCTCTCTCTCTCTCTCTCTCTCTCTCTCTCTCTCTCTCTCTCTCTCTCTCTCTCTCTCTCTCTCTCTCTCTGTTTATCGTACCTATAACACAAAACAAGACGACGATTCTTCCCCAGGATTTACTGCATTCGTTCCAGCATCTCATTTGGTTTCAATGCCGCCCAGGGGGGCGTCTTGGTGTGTGGATTATGCCATATACGTTTTCACCACACTGTTCAAGTCATTAGGTCATTGTGCGCAGGGGTTACGGGGCCGAATCAGTTCTATGAGAGTTTCTAGAGAGAGAGAGAGAGAGAGAGAGAGAGAGAGAGAGAGAGAGAGAGAGAGAGAGAGAGAGAGAGAGAGAGGAGGGGGGAGGGATACTAAGGGTTTTGGGGATTCTGCCCAGGTGTGTTTACGGGGAAAACGAGCCAAAATTGTCATTTCTGCCAGGTTTGGGACAGGGAGAGGGTTTCTGGAAGTTTACATCACAGAACCGCTGTGGTTTTCAGAATTTCAAGCGAGCCGGCAATTCTTTTTCAAAATAGCCCCCACCCCATCCCTCCTCCTAATAGAATATTTGATGTTTCCTAAATGTCCCTGAACAGAATCGCTATTGTTTCCAGAAGGTCACACACACACACACACACACACACACACACACACACACACACACACACACACACACACACATACACACACACACACACACACACACACACACACACACACACACACACACACACACACACACACACACACACACACACACACACACACACATGTACATGTACATGTAAGCCAAATTTCTATCGTTTCAAAAAAAAAAAAAAAAAAAAAAAAAAAAAAAAAAAAAAAAAAAAAAAAAAAAAAAAACATATTGGGTCGAAAGGTACCCAGCAATTCGGCTTTTGGGTTCCAAACGTCTTTGTCTGAAGAAAGTTCTCAAACAGAGCCGCAGTGGATTCTCCGAAAGTTCCAGAGAGAACCGCTATCATTTCCTGAAAGTTCTCAACCATGTCGCCGAAGACTTTCCGATAAAACAGCAATCGTTTCTGTGAAAGATCCTTAACATGTTTCCTAGAAACTGTCCCATAGAACTGCTATTGCTTCGTTTTCAGAAATTTCCTGATACAACCAGTTTCGTTTCAAGAAGGTTCCTAACAAAATGGATATCATTTCCAGAAATTGTCTAACACAACAACCGTTGTGATTTTCAGAACTTTTATTTCCGGAAGTTCTTTAATGATTCCAGACCTTTCCTTAAAAAAACTGCTATCATTCCATAGGCGTTTCCCAACAAAACCATTTTCGTTTCCAGAAGTTTCTATATAAAACCCGTAATGTTTTCACGAGTCTCCTAATAAAACCATTTTCGTTTCCAGAAGTTTCTATATAAAACCGCTAATGTTCCCACGAGTTTCCTAATAAAACCATTTTCGTTTCCAGAAGTTTCTATATAAAACCCGTAATGTTTTCACGAGTCTCCTAATAAAACCATTTTCGTCTCCAGAAGTTTCTATATAAAACCGCTAATGTTTCCACGAGTCTCCTAATAAAACCATTTTCGTTTCCAGAAGTTTCTATATAAAACCGCTATAGTTTCTACGAGTTTCCCAGCGAAAGTGCTATTGTATCCCCTGAGTTTTCTGGCAGATCTGCTATCGTTCATAGAATCTTCCGAACAGAACCGCTATAGTTTCGTCCAGAGATCTTACAACCACCGTTGGTTCCAGAAAGCTCCCAGTGATGTCAACCCGATTCGCATGCACAGAAATTGGCGATCCTGAGTCACCCACTCCCTGTTCACCTATATATTCGATCATAAGTCAGATGCTCCTTTATCAGTTAAAATAACATTTCTATACAGACAGTGATATGCCCATCATGTGATGCTGATGATGGGAAGCTTGATCCTGAACAGACTTAGTAATTAAATCATGTGGGGGTTATGTTGGAGGAATTAATTCACGAATATTGTCCGTTTACTTCAAGACCATTTGAGAATTATTGGTGTTCACAGAAATGCGCACACGCGCGCGCGCGCGCGCTCCTGTGTGTGTGTGTGTGGTGTGTGTGTGTGTGTGTGTGTGTGTGTGTGTGTGTGTGTGTGTGTGTGTGTGTGTGTGTGTGTGTGTGAGTGAGCACGCACGCGCGCGCACATACGTGTGCACGTGTGTGTTGTGTGTGTGTGTGTGTGTGTGTGTGTGTGTGTGTGTGTGTGTGTGTGTGTGTGTGTGTGTGTGTGTGTTCGAGAGACAAACAGACAGACAGACACAGACAGAGAGACAGAGAGAGAGAGAGAGAGAGAGAGAGAGAGAGAGAGAGAGAGAGAGAGAGAGAGAGAAAGAAAGAGAAAAAGAGAGACAGACAGAGACGGAGAAGGACAGAGAGACAGAGAGAGAGAGACAGAGACAATGAGAGAGACAGACAGACAGACAGACAGGCAGACAGACAGACGAGACAGACAGACAGACAGACAGACAGACAGACAGACAGACATAGACAGACAGTCAGACGGACAGACAGACGGACAGAGAGGAACTGGATTGTAACAGATGGCCGAGTTACTTCAATGAACGTACTCTCGATTATCTTTCCCTGTCTCCAGGCAGTTTGAGAACTACTTGTTTTACAGTCAACAGACCAACGCGACTGCTGGACAGACGAAACCTGGTAAAGAATCAAGCTCTTCAGAAGGTATTAAGGGTTAGGGCATAATCAACGAGTAGACAAACCGGTAACAGACGAACCGGAATTGTTAACGTTTCCGAAAGAGTGTAACCAAAGCCCCTTTTGTTTCCAGAAAATTCCGAACAGAACCACACCCATTACCACGCGAAATACACAAAGAGTCAAACTCTCAAGCAACCATCACGGGAAGCCGGATAAGGAAAGAGTAGACAAACAGACAATCGGCAAACCGGAAATGTTAACGTTTCCAAAAGATGCTAAACAAAGCTACAACTGTTTCCAGAGAGCCCCGAACTTAATCACTACCGTTATCAGGAGAAAAAAAAAAAAAGAAGTTTCCAGCTCAAGGTTTTTCTTTCCTGAGAAAACCCTAATTAGGACCGGGGGAAAAATGTCCAGAAAAGAGTGAGCATCGTTTCCACAAAATCATTCAACGGAACTGCTGTTGTTTCCAGAAAACGTGCAATGTTATACTCCTAGAGTTTCCAGGAAGCATCAAACAGAGGTGCTCTCTTTTGCCACCGATTTTTTTTTTCCAGCAGACGTGCCATCGCTTCTTCAACGTTTTCAGCAAAAAAAAAAAAACAAACCCACTATTGTTTCAAGAAAAGCTTTCGACAGAATCGCAGTGATTGTTTCCGGAAAATTTCTGGTAGAAATGTTATGGGTTTTTGCTTGTTTGTTTGTTTGTTTGTTTTCAAACGGTTTCCGATAAGATCTCTCAGTTTCAGTCTTATCTAAGAGGCATCACTGTGTGTGGACAAGTCCATATTCGTTGCACTACGTCTGCTGACTTGTTAGATTACAATGCGCAGGGTTTACAGCAAGATCAATGAACTAGTGAATGAGGGAAAAAGAAAAAGGAAGAAAGAAAAGAAAGAAAGAAAAAACAGGGTACAGGGGGTCACGGTCAAGACTCAGCAGGTACAGTTCTGGCCTTGGTATTAACCCAACGTGCTGGCATTGGACTCCTAGCTGACATGGTCCGCGCCACCTCTCTCTCTCTCTCTCTCTCTGTCTCTCTGTCTCTCTCTCTCTCTCTCTCTCTCTCTCTGTCTGTGTGTGTGTGTGTGTGTGTGTGTGTGTGTGTGTGTGTGTGTGTGTGTGTGTGTGTGTGTGTGTGTGTAGGCGCGCGCGTGCGCGCTTGCTTGCTTGCGAGTGTGGTGTGTGTGTGTGCGTGCGTGTTTGTGTTTGTGTGTATGTGTGTGTGTGTGTGTGTGTGTGTGTGTGTGTGTGTGT
>JADBJO010007970.1:62500-65000 GCA_016801955.1 Conus betulinus
TCAACAACAATGGCAGATCCTGTGCTGAACCGGAGAACGTAAGTTCATCTCTACAGGAGAAGCCCCCCCCTCCCCCCCCCCCCCCCCCCCCCCCCCCCCCCCCCCCCCCCCCCCCCCCCCCCCCCCCCCCCCCCCCCCCAGCCAGGTGCGACGGGATCAAGACAGAGCCAAGCAGCAGAACAGACGACCTGAACAGGTCGGTGCTGGTCTCGGTACCACTAGTGATGCCAATGAACTAGCCAAGCCTAACACCGAATCAGACAAACACAGTACACAGCACAGTGCAGAAGAACGCATCAAGCCCATTCGTGGTGATGGTGACACGCCGCATACTCAGGATTCTGTCTTTGCGCTCCGATCTGTCGGAGTGTAGCATCAGCGATCCAGAAATCCACCCGTCAGACATCGGTGTAAGTCCAAAACAAGCCATCGACAAAACAGTCGCCGGTTTTGACACGGGAGTGGTCAAAGAATTATGTCGCTATTCTGACAGATCGACAGGTGCAGAGACGATTTGCGAAACAATGCATTTCGGAAGGTCGTGTTTCATCAAACGGATGATGTGGGTGTGCTGCTGTGTGAATCAGATGATGTCGTTCTGGAGTATTCTTGCGATCCGTGCTCGGAGGACGATTGTTATTTTATTTTGGTACGTTAAGCAAGAAAGACACATGTCATCGGAGGAATGGGTTAAAAACTGACCAGCCTTTCGAAAGGATGGCGTGTTGGCAACACGAAGCATGCAGAGACGCAAGCACGTGCTCCACGGCGGCTGCACGCTCTCCACGGACTGATCTAGTTTTACCTGGGATGACCGTCGTCTACAGAACTGACAGTGTACGAATACCAGTGACATTTTCTCGTTCGCGATTTTGTCATGTGAAGTGAAAGAAAAGGACATTGCTATGGTGTCCATGTCAGTGAAAATCGAAATCAAGTCGCGTTTTTTTTTTTTTTTTTCTCTGCACATCGCGCCGATTTGCTAAATGGGCTGTACAGCTTAATAGCATTAAACTTCATTCATTCATTCATTCATTCACTCTCTCTCTCTCTCTCTCTCTCTCTCTCTCTCTCTCTCTCTCTCTCTCTCTCTCTCTCTCTCCTCTCCTCTTCTCTTTAATTTTCTTCATGCAGTGTAATTACATCTTGATAAATGTGTGCTATATGCTGATTTTATTCATAAATTGTTGCCATTTTATCAAAACTACTTACAGTATGTATTTCAGATATGGATACTAATTAATCTCTCTCTCTCTCTCTTTCTTTCTCTCTCTCTCTCGCGCGCGCGTGCGCGCGCGCGCGCGCGAGCTTTCAACTACTCCCCATCATGAGGGGCAATGGCCTATATATGATTAAGACATCTGAATCTGAATCTCTCTCGCATCGATACTATTTCATTAACAGCCATTGTTGTGGGTATTATGCCATTTTTGAAGATGATAAACATTACGGCCTCTCTCTCTCTCTCTCTCTCTCTCTCTCTCTCTCTCTCTCTCTCTCTCTCTCTGGGGGGGAAACAAGTACGAGCTTACAATTCCTCCGTCATCACATTAATGACACCGCACAGATTTTTTTTTTTTTTTAAAGAGAAGGGGGTTGAGGGAAGAACGGGGAAAGAAAAAAAAAAAATGAGGACTAAAAAAGTCAAGGAAATATATCATAGACATCAAAACCCTTCACTAGTAACATATGAGAACCGTTGTCATCCATCTGGAAGACAATCATTCACATTGCCTGCTCCGAGACTTTTCATCCGCTGGATCGGACTCATCAAGGAGGCTTGACAGACTGTCCGTGCGTCCTTGGCGTCAAATGGAGATACACCACAGTCTATAATTCTGTGGTATTCTCACCAACAAGAGCTTAAAAAAAAAAAAAAAAAAAGAAAAGAAAGAACCCAACAGCACCCCAAAAGCAACCAGTGGAAAAGTAAAACAAAAAAAGTGTGGTGATGAAATAAGTTGCTGGTCAGGGACAATCTTTGAGCCTGTGCTTGACAATCCATTCAAGGATGCAAGGGCGGTCCAAAGGTGTCCAACAGTCCGAGTGATCAGCTCTGATGTTAAATAGCCAAAACATTGTCAGCAGCTAAGAATTGCGCAGAAACAGCCTTCACTTGGATGCGCGTAGAGTTGATTTTATCAAGATTTTGCGCATTAGGAATACCATTATTATTATTATTATTATTAAAAGATGCAGTCACCCACTCATTGACCAAACAATATCATGTTAAACAATTTAGAAGTGGGGGGGGGGGAAAAACAAGTGCAGGCTAACAATTCCTCCGTCATTATGTTAAAGGCTTGGCAAAGATTCAAAATGAAAAAAAAAGGGGGGGGGGGGGGGGGGGGGGGGGGGGGGGGGGGGGCGGGGGGGGGGGGGGGGGGGCGGGGAACGGGCAAAACGAGGACCAAAAAGCAAGGAAATACAAATATCAAACCCTTCACTAAGTGCATATGGGAAGTATAGAAATCCATCTTGAAGACAGAACCATTCATAT
>JADBJO010007970.1:70000-80000 GCA_016801955.1 Conus betulinus
TGTGTGTGTGTGTGTGTGTGGTAATGGTGAACAATTAAGTAGTGGGGAAAAAACAAGTGCAGGCTAACAATTCTTCAGTCATTATGATAATGACTTCACAAAGATTTGAACTTTTTAGAGAGAAAAAAAAGATTGTGATGAAGAAAATGGGGGAAATATGTTATAAATATGAGAAACCCTTCACTAGCTGCCTGAGGAAACCATCGTGATCCTTTCTGAAGGCAGATCTCTTTGTATTGCCTGCTCCTAGGCCTTTCGTCCGCTGGATCGGACTCATCAGGGAGACACGGCTGATTGTGTCTGCGCTCCTCGTGTCAAATAGAGACACACCACAGTCCATAATTCTGCGGTGTTCTCACCACCAAGGGTTCAAAAAAGAATCCAACAGCATATATATATATATATATATATATATATATATATATATATATATATATATATATATATATATATATACATATATATATATATATATATATATATATATATATATATATATATATATACGTATAGTGTCATTAAGTTATCAGTATTAGTTACAGTTGATAAAATGCTGATGAGTTGCAAATCAACCAGCGTTTGATGTCAAACCAGAAGTGGGAGGTGGTGCTATGTGTGTGGTCAACGTCTATCACTTGCTACTCGTCAAAAGTTCCCCCCTCGTTCACTGGAAGCCCGTTGTGTAGATATTGGCACGCTGCGAAGCCTGACAGTGATCGATCTAGAACCTCATCATCTTTAAAAAAAAAAAAAAAAGTGTTTGGGGAAGAGGCTGCTACCCCCCCCCCCTCCCCCCCCAGCACTTCGATGCAAACTATACAGAAGGCAAACAAGTGCCAATCATCCCCAGAAATAAACGGAGTTTTTAGATTGTTTTATTTTAAGCAATCCCCCCCCCCCCCCCTCCACCCCTTCCACCTCCAGCATCCCCTCTCCAAATTGGCATTAGATGTCATAACCAAATGACGGCCCGTCATGGCTCAGTTGTCCGAGTGAAAGAACAAACAGATGGAGTAACTCTTGCTGCCATGATGAACTCTATACACGCCCAGTAACTCCAAACGAATGTTGCTTACGTCACCGAATCGCCTAGCAGAAATGACAACACAGAACACACAGAACAAACGAGGAGACGTCAAACACACACACACACACACACACACACACAAACCCACGGATAATCCAAGCTTGCCCATACTCCCTACACTTGACATATCTGCACAACTGGAGAAATGAACAAACACAGATCAACATTTATTCACGACTGATAAGCCTTTTCGGTCTTGAATATAGTCAAGCAAACACACAGACAAACAATAACAAAGTACAGATAACCTCGGTTTTGATTGATATGAAAGGAAATCTGAAATGAGGCGGGGAACAGTAGACGGTAAATAACAAATAAGTAGGTTAAGTATTGCTCTCATGATGAAATAAATCCACACCCATAACTCCAAACTAATGCTGTGTATGACATCGAATCGCCTAGCAGAAATGACCGAGAGAACAAACAAGGACCCCCCACCCCCCCCGACCCCACCGCACAATAACGATATTCCAAGCGTGCCCATATGTCCTGTACCTGACACATCCACAAGAATGGCAGGAATGGACAACCACAAATTAACTTTTTATTCAAGACTAGCACAGTCTATTCGGTCTTGAATACAGCCAAACAAACGTACTAATAGAAACAAATAGAGGTAGGTCCTAACTTCGGTTGGATTCGTATGAAAAGACATCGTAAATGCGGCGGGAAACAGTAAACGGGTACCAGGCCTAACGAGCCATTAGGTCAAGTCTTGTTCCCGGGATGACATTAATCCACGCCCATAACTCCAAACGAACGCTGTATATGTGTCACCGTATCGCCTTGTAGAAATGGCAGTACAGAACAAACAAGTAACCCCCCCCCCAAAAAAAAAAAAATTAAAAACATAATATATATACACACACACACACATTCCAGCTTACGCATGCACCTGACACAACCACAATTGCAGAAATGGACAAACACAAATAAAAAATTTAGGCTTGGAAGATTTGGCGTAACTTTCTCGGTCTTAAATATAGTGAAAACGCACGGTTTTATTACAGATAACGTCGGTTTGGTTGGTATGAAAAAAAAAATAGTACTGTGACAGAGAACAGTCACCAATCAGAACAGCTTTTGATCCCAAGCTAAAATAAATAAAACGCCCAGTAGACCTAAGTTTGCTGTGTGGAAACACCGATTCACTCTAATCTAACAAAAAAATGGCGACACACAGCACGCCTATCGAGCTTCCACACATCTCCTTAACACGTTCAATTAGAATTGAGGTGAACGTCCTTAAATATCGGTGATCTGTTTCCTCTTCGAATCACACCGTCCTTGTCGTATTTTTGTACCTGACATATCTACGCAGCAACAATGCCTAGAGAAATAAACAAACAGAAGTTAATATTTATTCAAGACTAGCAGAGCGTTTTTTTAGTTTAAAGAAGGTAAACAATCTCAAATAAGAAACATTTATTAAATTTCTCATAAATACATTTTGATTGATTTTGAAAAATCTTAACAAGGCGAGAAAACACTTAACATTTAATAGGGAAAACGTAGAGTAACTCTTGCTCCATGATTAAATAAATGCACTCCCTTAACTCCAAACGAATGTTGCCCGTTGCTTATGATTCCGAATCGCCAAGCAGAAATGCCAAAACAGAGCACACAGAACACACAAGGAGACCGCCCCCCCCCCTCCCCCCCCAAAAAAAAAAAAAAAAAAAAAAAAAAAGAAAAAAAAAAGGGCGTCCCAATGATATCCAAACTATCTTTTCGGTCTGGAATATAGTCAACCACACGGACATTCTTGGAACATCCCTTTTACTTGTGGAAGTTACATTATTTCAACGTGTTGGTTTTTAATCCTAGGATAGGTTCTTTTAATCTGTTTTTAATGGGTTGGGAGAGGTTTTGCTTTTAATCCTTTTTTTAACATATATACGTGGTGGTTTGGAACGTGGTGACAGTCCTGAGATGTTTTCTTTAAAGATTGGTCTATTTTTAATCAATCGTTTCATGTTCGTCCAATGCCCTGTCAGACATCTGCCTTCCCATGTCGTTTCTCCATGTTCGTCCAGGGTCTGGCTGTTTCCGACGTTGGACACCAGGTGTCGCTGCACTGTCTGTGTAGACTACACGTGCACCTCGGGCACGTGAACATCTAGCACGCGGATTGTGACACAAAAGACCCACATTTATTGTGACTGTCTGTGATCATAGAAAAGGACGTGGGATGGTAGGGACCTCGGCGCAACACTTCACTGACGTCTGTCTCTAAAGTCGGTGGAAAGGCGAGACAGTAAACAGAGATTAGGGAAGATAAAGGGGTTGTTGGTAAGAAGTAGTGGTGGGTGGGGTGGGAGAGAGAGAGAGAGAGAGAGAGAGAGAGAGAGAGAGAGAGAGAGAGAGAGAGAGGCGTGGAGAAGAAGAAGAGAAGTTGAAGAAGACGTACAAGAAGACGATGAAGAAGATCATGAGAGGGTGAAGAAAAAGTGGAAGGTGAGGAGAAAAGGAAGGAAGGAAGGAAGGAAAGAAAAGAAAGAAAGAAAGAAAGAAAGAAAGAAAGACAGAAGGAAAGAAAAAATGAAAGAAAGAAGGAAGGAAGGACGGAAGGAAAGAAAGAAATAATAATGACACAATGAAAATAAGAAAGAAAGAAGAAAGAAAAAAAGAAACGCTAATGAGAACAGGATCAGATAAAATGGGAGCTGGGCTTAGGAGGAGGCAGGGGGAAGAAGTAAACAGAAGATCAGGGATCAGGAAAGGGGGCGGGGGATGGGGGGGAGGGGAGAGTTGGGAAAAAAAAGGGGGGGGGGGGGGGTGGGGGGGTGGGAGGGAGAAGTCGACAAGGAGGGGAGGAAGCTGTGTGTGTGTGTGTGTGTGTGTGTGTGTGTGTGTGTGTGTGTGTGTGTGTGTGAGAGAGAGAGAGAGAGAGAGAGAGAGAGAGAGAGAGAGAGAGAGAGAGAGAGAGAGAGAGAGAGAGAGAGAGAGAGAGTGGGGGTGAGGGAAGGGAAGGGGGGGGGGGGGGGGGGGGGGGAGAAGGGGATAGGGCACACGGACAAGATGAGATCATAGAACGAAATACTTCAAATTGCCGTGCTGAAGCCTTTGGGAGACAAAGGGAAAAGAGAGCTAGAAAAACAAACACAAACAAAACAAAAACACGAAAACAGATAAACGAAGGAAAGAAAAAATAATGAAAGTTGAAAACGAACAAGGAATGCAAGAAAACAACTCGAAAAAGAAAGATATAAAAAAAAAAAAACTAAAGAGAGACGGAAACAAAACAAAAATGAAAACATAATGACGGTAAGGAGAAAGAAAGACAAAAATTCACAAAATCGTCAGAAAAAAAAAAAGTACAGAGATAGAGACAAGTCGTAACACAAAAACAAGCAAATACAAAAATAACATTAAAAAAAAAAAAACGAAAATAAGAAACAGAACAAGAAATTCAACAACAAGCAAACAAGCAAAAACGACAGAAAAGAAACAGAAGAGGAAGATCACGAGAGGCTCAAAGATAGACAGAAAGTAAAAGAAAACGGGGAAGGAAGGGTGGTGGAAGGGATGGGGGGGGGGGGGGGGGGGGGGATGCTAAGACAGGGGGTAGGAAGGGGGTAGGGGATGCAGTTATATACCAAATATAACGCAAATATAGATCTGTAAATTGATAGAGAGACCAAGACAGAGAGAGGCAGGCAGATAGACACAGAGACACAGAGACAGACAAACAGACACACAGACAGACAAACACACCGACACCGACTGACCAGGAGATCATAAACAGATAGATAAATAGACAAATAGGTAGGTAGGTAGGTAAATAGAGACAAACAGATAGGTCGAGAGATAGATAGGTAAACTGATAGATAGATAGATAGATAGATAGATAGATAGATAGATGGACAGATAATAAGAAAGACACACAAACAGACATATGTAGTGAGACACACAGAGATTCAGCAGACAGACAGACAGAGACAGACAGACAGACAGAAAGAAAGGAACACCGACAGGCCGACAGACAGACCGACCAAAAGACAGGCAGACAGACAGAAAGAAACAAACACAGACAGATAGACAGATAGATAGATAGATAGATAGATAGATTTTATTTTTTTTATTTATGTTGATCACAGATCAGCCGACTACTAGGGAGTCACGTAAGGGCTGTCAATTCGTCAAACTTCGTTCTTCACATAGTTTTATTAGTAAGACCATCACCACCACCAAAAACACCACCATCACCATCACACCAACATCACCAACAACAACAAAACACAACAACCGCAGCAACAACAACGACAATGGCAAAACACTTTTAATGAAACTAGATTTTTTTTCAACTCGCAAAAATTACTTGAAATCTCTCTCCTGTAAAATATCGTCATCAGATGAAAACATTTTACCTCTGAAAGTAAGAGTTACCTTACATGTTTATTGTTTACTGTTTACCGTTCTCTCTGCCAAATTCAATTCCATTTTTTTTTGAAACAAATCTAGATTACCTGCATTTATTTTTGTTCGTTCATTTACTTTGTCTGATAATACTCAAGATCGAAAAGGTTGTGCCAGTCTTGAATGAATGTTAATTTGTATTTGTTCATTTTTCCAGGTGTTGTTGCTGTATCGACATGTCCGTACAGGGTATATAAGCAAGTTTTGTTTTTTTTTTTGTACTTTTGGGATGTTTCTTTGTTTATTCTGTGTGTTTTTTGCTGTCGTATCTGGTAGGTGATTCGGTGTCGTAAGCAGCATTCCTTTGGAGATATGGGCGTATTTTCATTTTATCTCTCTCAGAAACCGAAAAATCGCCTCTGGCGGAATACCTCTGTATAAGGTTTTCCTGGAGTCTGCTGTAAAGCGTTTGGTGTCGGGACATCATGAAATTCCCAGCATTCTTCAGAAATACGCTTAATGGTGAGAGGTGCGCCACATGGAAGGCAACAAGGAACCTCGTTGCCTTTAACAAAAATTTTACTAATAGGTGTGGGCCGAGTGTAATCGTCACAAAAAATACTTCTTCTTCTTCTTTACTGCCCCAAGTGGCCGATGATAAAACGTCTCTGCAAGGTTTGGACAGATTAAGAAAAAAAAAAAATTGTCCGTGTGTTCCAAATCCTATTGCAAGAGGTTTTTGACATAAGATTGAACTTTGGGAAGCCCCTCCGCGCCCCCCCTCCCCCCTTCCATTCCCCCCTCCCCCCAATTTTTCTTCTGTTTTATAGTTTTTGTTCAGTCGAGGCCCAAAGATTCGCCCTGCGGACTTTCACCCCGATGCCCCAATGATTTGCCTTGCGGACTTTTGCCCCGGGACTTTTGCCTTGTGGACTTGTGAACTTTCACCCCGAGGACGACTTTTGTTGCACTGTGGACTTTCACCCGGAGACTTTTGTTGCACTGTGGACTTTCACCCGGAGACTTTTGTTGCGCTGTGGACTTTCACCCGGAGACTTTTGTTGCACTGTGGACTTTCACCCGGAGACTTTTGTGCGCTGTGGACTTTCACCCGGAGACTTTTGTTGCGCTGTGGACTTTCACCGGAGACTTTTGTTGCGCTGTGGACTTTTTGCCCCGGAGACTTTTGTTGCACTGTGGACTTTTGCCCCCGGAGACTTTTGTTGCGCTGTGGACTTTTGTCCCGGAGACTTTTGTTGCACTGTGGACTTTTGTCCCGGAGACTTTTGTTGCACTGTAGACTTTTGCCCCGGAGACTTTTGTTGCACTGTGGACTTTTGCCCCGGAGACTTTTGTTGCGCTGTGGACTTTTGCCCCGGAGACTTTTGTTGCACGGTAGACTTTTGCCCCGGAGACTTTTGTTGCACTGTGGACTTTTGCCCCCGGAGACTTGTCGCCCCGTGATAATGATACTATTCATGATTTGTATTATCGCATCAGTTAAAAAAGAAAATTTTGTGTAGAGCATTTTTGTGTTTGTTTTCTCTTGTGTTTTTTTTTTTTTTTTTTTAAATGATAATGTCAAATCATGAAAGAGTCATGAGCGTTTCTTGTATGATTTCCCATTATCAACACGTGCTGACTAAACTGATTGAAGAATGTGTGTGTGTGTGTGTGTGTGTGTGTGTGTGTGTGTGTGTGTGTGTGTGTGTGTGTGTGTGTGTGCAAACTTTCAAACAAAGAAACAAACAACAATCATGTCAATTTCTTGCAAATATTTGGACTGGAGAGAGAGAGAGAGAGAGAGAGAGAGAGAGAGAGAGAGAGAGAGAGAGAGAGAGAGAGAGAGAGAGAGAGACGGACAGACAGACAGACAGACAGACAGACAGAGACAGAGTGTAAAAGCAACTAGAGGTAAATTTAAATGTATACTATCATCAAAAAAAAAGAGAAAAGTGTGAGCGTGGGGCGAAAATTCCCCCGATGAACACTTCATTGTCTGAAATACCAGCATAGCCAGAAACCCAGGCAAGTACTATGTTGTAGCCATCGTATTTCAAACAAGTGTACAGTTAGAGAACGTTGAGGGGTTGAAGGTGCTGAGGCTACGACCAGAAACTATCTCCAAAACTCAGAAACATCTAATGGAATACAACTCATTTTATGGAACAAAACTATGAAAAAAAATCATCTTATGGAAAATTTCTAAACGAGGCCTTCGAAAGAGTCTTCTGTAAAGTGTTTAGTCTAAAGTCTTGTAAAAACCAACGTGACATAGGCACTTTTTTCATAATAGGTGTCTGACCACTTTGGTATATACACACACACATTGCAACTCCTCACATTTT
Organism: Conus betulinus; assembly: GCA_016801955.1. Taxonomy (NCBI): domain Eukaryota; kingdom Metazoa; phylum Mollusca; class Gastropoda; order Neogastropoda; family Conidae; genus Conus; species Conus betulinus. Next base: position 77,795 of record JADBJO010007970.1, read on the forward strand.
GACAAAGAATACAACTGCAGTGTGTAAAAAGAGTGAATCATGTTTAATCAACACACAACTGTTTCTTCTTCCCCCATCACTTGCCAGTGGTGGCTGTGAAGAAGAGCCATGTTCTTTTTATTGTTGATCATATATGGTAGGAATTCTTTCAGGCCTGGATGGATATAAACACGACCATGCCTCAGTACAGTCGTTCATGAAGATATATCCAGTGGCAAAAGACTGCTAATGACGTTCATAGCCCAGACTTGATGGACACACTACACACTACCCGATCCCCTATACCTTATAGCATTTTCAGCTAAGCCATCAGTTCTGTTTCAGACTGGACCTCCTTGGCTCCCAGACCCTGTGCGGGTGTCAGAGGATGGAAGACGTCAGGTCTGCTCAGACTGGACCTCCTTGGCTCCCAGACCCTGTGCGGGTGTCAGAGGATGGAAGACGTCAGGTCTGCTCAGACTGGACCTCCTTGGCTCCCAGACCCTGTGCGGGTGTTAGAGGATGGAAGACGTCAGGTCTGCTCAGACTGCACTTCTTTGGCTCCCAGACCCTGTGCGGGTGTTAGAGGATGGAAGACGTCAGGTCTGCTTCACACTGCACTTCTTTGGCTCCCCAATCCCAGGAGTATGTAGTCAACAGTACTCGAAGGCTTGGTGAATTTCCCAACAACTAGACTACACGTGCTTGCACGCGCTTGCACGCGCTTGCACGCGCGCGCACGCGCGCGCGCACACGCACGCGTGCAAATGCACGCGCCCCCCCCCTCGCACACAACCACGCGCGCGCGCGCGCGTGCACGCGTGCACACACATCCAGCCCCCCCTCCCCTCCCCCACCCACACACACAAACACGCACATCACATATGCTTCCAAGCCTGTGCGAAGCACGCGAGCGTGCGCTCGCGCACATACACACACTCACACGCACGAATGCACCCGTACACAAAACGCGCGCACGCGACACGGACACTCATATATGCGCGCGCGCACACACACACTCACGCACACACACACACACACACACACACACACACACACACACACACATATGCATACGCAAACGCTCCCACGCACGGACGGACACACATGTAGATATTAATGGCAGACAAACGCAGCCGAGATTTGGAGAAATTCGTTCAGGTCTGTCCCCTTTTCGAAGATCGCAGCTGGATACACATATAAATTTGTATGAGACGTACACGGCAGATATCTTGCAAGTCCGCGATTAATAAAAAGATTTTTTTTTTCATTACATACTGATGCCTTAAAAGCTTCAAAATGTAGTCACGTACACAAATTGACCCCTCCCATCCCCCACTCCCCCCCCCCCCCCCCCCCCCCCACCCCCAAAAATAAAACCCAAACAAACAAAATGAAAAACAAATAAATGAAATATAAAATGTAAGAAATAAATAATGAATAAATGAAAAAAAACAAAACTAAACTAAACGGAACACTTGTGTAATACTGGAAGAAGAACATTCACTTAACTGTTTTTGACAAATAGACGCCAAAAAAACCCCACCCAAACTTTTTTTTTTGTCCGGGCAAAGGTAAAAAAAAAAAAAAAAAAAAAAAAAAGAAAAAAAAAAAAGAAAAGTTACGGACAACCGCATTAACACCAGAGTAAAACTGTCGATCAATATGTCCTCCGCGTCAGCTGAGCATCTTACTGAAGATTAACCAATCAATCACCCTTTGCCATTCGTTCACTACTCGTCACGCGTGTACGTTGCACAGTTTTTATGACCAGGCGGGCAGAAGCACAAGCCTAGTAAATAAAGCTTCAAACTCGGTCCTTTTTTCTCTCTCTCTCTCTCTCTCTCTCTCTCTCTCTCTCTCTCTCTCTCTCTCAAAAACTTATATCAATGATCGATGTTTTCCGTCGACTTACTTTGCTCACAAAACGCACCTCAAAAGCCACCAGGAACTTGGGCAAAGTTCTTTACACACACACACACACACACGCGCGCGCGCGCGCACACACACACACAAGCCCTGAAACTGAACTTACGGTTAAGTACTCGCACGCATAATATTCTTATCAACGCAGTGCTTTTTTTTTTTTTTTTTTTTTTTAACAATAACAATTCAATAGTAGGTTGTTACCCCTTGAACATGTCTGCAACAACAAAAAGTGAGCATCATGGGAAGGAGATCTCTTTGCGGAAGTGAACCATGTAGGAACGATCACTGCCTGGCTAGA
>JADBJO010007970.1:100000-103373 GCA_016801955.1 Conus betulinus
ATCTATCTATCTATCTATCTATCTATCTGTCTGTCTGTCTGTCTATCTATCTATCTATCTGTCTGTCTGTCTGTCTATCTATCTATCTATCTATCTAAGGTCTGACCAGAGCGTTGAGCTAAAGCGTAACTTAGTCACCTGCTAATTCGTTGCCGTGAGACCCTTTTCTAAAATGTTAGCATCTCACTTATTTTCATTTATCCATCAGCTTCTCTGTCTGCCTGTCTGTCTGTCTGTCCGTCTCCGTCTGTCTCTGTCTGTCTGTGTGTCTCTCTGTCTCTGTCTCCCTCTGTCTGTCTGTCTGTGTCTGTCTGTCTGTCTGTCTGTCTCTCTCTCTCTCTCCTCTCTCTCTCTCTCTCTCTCTCTCTCTCTCTCTCTCTCTCTCTCCATCAGCTGTCAATCATGCGTAGCGTGGTCTGGACACTTGGTGTAGTGTTCATGGACCAGTCCTCACGCAGTGACCACCTCCTTCATGTAAATAAACTGAAACCCATCTGCCTCTGTTAGTGCCATCAGGATTAAAGACAATGACGGTCAATGATATGTTCAAGTCTGCTTTACTGGAGGAATGAGGGTTTGTATGGGGCGTGGGGGAGAGTGTGTGAAGAAGGGGGGGGGGGGGGGGGAGGGGTTGGCAGAGAAGAGGGAAAGGTAACGCAGTGACAGGGGATAGCTCATTAATTAGCCTTTATATATATATATATATTATTTTTTTTTTTTTTTTTTTTTTTTGCAACATTAACTGAAAAAAGTCAGATGATGATGATGATGATGATCATCATCATCATCATCATCATCATCATCATCATCATAGCGGTGGTAGTGGTGGTGGTGGTGGAGATAGTGGTGGTGGTGGTGGTGGGTGGTGATGATGATGATGATGATGATGATGATGATGATGATGATGAATATGATGATGATGATGATGATAACAATGATGATGCTAATAATTATTATCATAATAATCCTGTAATTTCTTTTTAAGTAACAGTAACAACAACAACAATCCTCCTCCTCCTCCTGCTCCTCCTCCTCCTGCTCCTCCTGCGCCTCCTCCTCCTTGTCATCATCATCATCATCATCATCATCATCATCATCATCACCATCATCATCATGATGGTGGTGGTGTGACCGTCATCATTTTCCATTGTTTCATAGGGGCTTGTTGGCACTATCATGTTTCTTTTAGTGCGTTTTTCAGTAGCACAGGATGCACATGTTGACCATCAAGAAGTAGCTGAAAGACTTGGCATCGCCCGAAGTCGGCAGCCGTGAATCTCGAGTCTTGTGTTTCCTGCATTTGTCAGCAACTCCTCTCCTCTCCTCTCCTCTCCTCCCCTCTCCTCTCCTCCCCTCTCCTCTCCTCTTCTCTCCTCCCCTCTCCTCTCCTCTCCTCCCCTCTCCTCTTTTCTTTCTACAAACCTGGCCAGAATTGTACGTGCATTATTTAAAGGCAAGCTGATGTGGAGTTATATACATCACTTGTGATTAGCCTGCGTGTCAGGGCTTGCCCCGGTAGTGCAGTCATGAATCTCTCTCTTTCCTCTCCTCTCGTTCTCGTTCTCTCTCGTTCTCTCTCTCTCCTCTCCTCTCTCTCTCTCTCTCCTCTCTCTCTCTCTCGCTCGCCCCTCTCCTCTCTCTCTCTCTCTCTCTCTCTCTCTTTGTTGAGCCGGTCGCTCGCACGGTAACTCTCTGTCTCTGTCTCACAGCGCCTTGATTCTTTCTCTGTCTTCCCGTCTCTCTGTCTCCTTCAGTTCTGTGTTCTGTGGTGTCTGTGTGTCCTGTCTGTCTCTGTTTCTCTCTCTCTCCCCTCTCTCCCTCTCTCTCTCTCTCTCTCTCTCTCATACGAGCGCGCGAGTGGGTTAAAAAAAAATCTTTTTGCATTTTGTGTTTATGTGCAAAGCCGTCTTTGGGAGAGAGAGAGAGAGAGAGAGAGAGAGAGAGAGAGAGAGAGAGAGAGAGAGAGAGAGAGAGAGAGACAGAGACATAGGACAGAGACAGAGAGACAGACAGACAGACAGCTAGACAGTCAGACAGACAGACAGACAGACAAAACAGACAGACAGACACACTGCTGCTGCTATTTCTGTAACTGCCACCATGGCTACTAGTGCTGTGCTGCTTCCGCTAACCAGTAGGCTACAAACTGTGCTGATTTTGAAGTCATTCTGCATGCATTGCTAAGCCGTTGTTACAGCTGCTGCTACTATTACTGCACTCCACTGCTGCTGCTGCTGCTGTTGCTGCTGCTGCTGCTGCTGCTGCTGCTGCTGCTGCTGCTGCTGGCGACTACTAGAAGCATGTACATGTAGGCAGTATAGATCTGCTTCCGAATTAACATAATTCTCTGTAAACGTCAACTATTACTGCTACTACTACTGCTGCTACTACTACTGCTGCTGCTGCTGCTGCTACTACTACTACTACTACTACTACTACTACTTCTTCTTCTTCTTCTTTTCTTCTTCTTCTTCTTTTTGTCGTAGTTGTTGTTGTTGTAGTAGTTGTTGTTGTTGTTCTTCTTCTTCTTCTTCTGTTTCTGTTGCTGCTACCGCTACTGCTGCTGCTGCTGCTGATGATGATGACAATGATGATGAATCTGGTGCTGGTGCTGTTGATATAGCTAATTAATTATTGATGAAGTACTATTATGCTGCTGCTCCTACTGCTACTAATAAAAATCATGAATATACTATATCTCTACGAAACTTTAAATTATATTCTTCGAAACCTTGATCCCATCAACCAAACTAGGGAAAAGAGAAACCAAGTGTAAACAATTACAGAAGAAAAAAAATGTAAGCGACACCTTCGATTCGACACACAAAACAAAAGTCTTGAAACATCCTTCACTTGTCAAGTTCCCCTGCCGATAACTTCTTGTCTCTCTTCATACACACACACACGCGCGCGCGCACGCACGCACACAACAACAACACACCCACACACCCACACGCGCACGCACGCACGCACGCATGCACGCATGCACGCACGCACACACACACACACACACACACAACACACAAAACACACACACACAAACGCGCGCGCGCGCGCGCACACACACACACACACACACACACAAACACACACACACTCACACACACACCACACACACACACACACACACACACACACACACACACACACACACACACACACACATACACAAACGCACAAACACACACACACACACACACACACACACAAACAACACACACACACACACACACACACACACACACCACACATTCAAAGACTTACAGGTGCGCATCGGTTTCTTCCACAAGCGATACATCGCCGGAAGCTATGTAAAACTTCATTGTGTTAGTGCGAACTGGAGCGATGCGGTTTGGTTTGTCTCCCTTTCGTT
>JADBJO010007971.1:0-10000 GCA_016801955.1 Conus betulinus
GGCTTCCGCCACTGTGACTGCATCGACCTTTTTGAGCGGAGTGGCCTCGGGGTAGCGTGTGGCGTATTCGCCCTTTCGAAGTCGTGCGCTGGCACACATCACATGTCCGGCAATATTGGCGTACGTCGTTAGGCAGCCTAGGCCAGTAGAAATCCTGCTGGATTCTTTCGAGCGTCCGGCGGGTTCCCAAGTGACCTGCCATGGGTGAGTCGTGGCCTAAACGTAACACAGTATCGCGCAGCGATGAAGGCACAACCAGCTGGGTCACTATCCCAGTGGGGGTGGTAAAGCGCCTCTGAATTAATCCTCGCCGCTCGATGAACTCCACAGAGTTTTTCTGTTTGTGCTTGGGAGGCTTTCCCAACCAAATTCCCTCACGTTGTTAAGGCTTGGGTCTCCCTTCTGCAGTGTACGCACAGTCTGTGGGTCCAACGTCACTGATCATGTGTCGTGTCAACGTTTTGAGCAGTGGCTTCAAGGACTCTTGCTCCCTCTTGGCTTGGGATCGTGTAGCGACGGCTCCAAGCACCTCTGGGGGTAACTCGGCAGATACTCTCTTTCGTTGTCCATCCTCGAAGTTTACCCAATTTCCAATCAATAGGGAATATGCTGGACGCTGAAGTGCGACAGCCCACACCTTCCCTTTAAAGTAAGGTGTAGATAGGTCAACGAGCACTGTTGACCTTGTGACCCGGAACGATGACTCAATTCCTGTCACTTGGCACTCTTCTCCGCGTGGCGCCTCGGGGGGGTACCAGTCGCTCGTCGACGAACACACACGTGGCGCCAGTATCCCTGATAGCTTCCACAACTTTGCCAGAAACTATCGATGGGAAGTTGGGACATGTTGGTGTCGTCACCTCTATCTCTCCAAAAGCCACTTTGGCCTGCGACATGGAGGGCTTCGATTTGTCGCTCCGCTGGGGACAATTCTTGACTATATGTCCAGGGGCATGACAAAGGAAGCAGTTCTTCGTCCGAAATCGAGGGTTCTGTGATGGATCTGATCCCTCACCTCCGATCTGGGGCGCTTGCTTGCTGTTCTTCGGTTCCTTATCATGCGATCTGGTGGATTCGCCATGAGCCATAGGTTTAAAATGTCGCCGAGCATCAGCGAAGGCTTCAGCGATCTCAATCGCTTGCTGGAACGACTGGGTTGACTCTCGCCCAGCTTACATCGCAGCTCAGAAGAAACGGAGTTCATGAGTTGTTCAAGGAGAAAACAGTCTTTGAGCTCCATTCCTGACGACTCTAATCCAATAGTTCATTGTCTTTTTGAGGCGCTCTCCAAACTGATGAAAGGTTTCATCTGAGGACTTCCTCATGTTTCGGAACTGTTTTCTATATGTTTCAGGCGACATTTGCAGTCTACGGCGCAAAGCCGCCTTCAATTCAGCATAGGTCGCTCCTGAAGGAATGTTGATGAATGCCTCCTTGGCCTTCCGTCCGTCAAATTTCCCATGAGGTACATTGCTCTTAGATCTTCAGTTAGTTGATATACATCTGCCACAGCTTCGAAATGCTCAATGTATGTATCAATGGATTCATTGGCATTATAAATGGGCATATGAAGAACCGGGGGAGCTAAGGGAAGAGCAGGGGTGACAATTTGATTGCTCTCACCTTGTTGGTGTCGAAGTGTGAAGTTGTTTGACTTCGGTAGTTTCTCCACTCTCGGCCACCCCTAGTTGTTCCAGGAGTTCAACTCGCATCTTTTCTTTCTCCTCTTCAAGTTTAAGTTGAAACTCTCGTCCCTGCTCCTGTATTTCTTGCGTTCTCTTTCTCTCTTCTCTGTCTAATCGACGTTCTTCCATTTCTTCTTTCCATCGTCGTTCTCTCTCTTCTCTGTCTAATCGTTCGTTCTTCATTTCTTTCTCTTCTTTTCCATCGTCGTTCCTCTCTCTCTCTCTCTCCCTCTTTTCCTTTCCTTCTCTCTCTCTCTCTCTCCCTCTTTTCCTTTGCCTCTCTCTCTAATCTTTTTTCCTCTCTCCTCTCCATCTTCCATCTTTCCTCCTTCGCTTCCTCTCTCTCTCTCTCTTTCCTTCGCCTCTCTCTCTCTCTCTCTCTCCATTCTCATGATTACGAAGGGATCCATGGATCCTGGTCCTGGATAGCGAGGAGGAGGAACAGGTCTGAATTCCATCTCATCATGCGCAAGAGGAGGACGTAGGCGGAAGTCAGCACTCATAGAGGTCAGATAATGCCTCCGAGGGGGGCGGTGGTCCTGAAGGAGTTCTGTCATATAAGGAGGGTTGAGAGATTGCTGGAGACAGAGATTCCCTCGAGGAAGAAACTACTTGGGTTATGGGGCCACTGCTGCGTGCGTAGTCACAGCAACAGGGGTTCCCATACCCGGAAGAATTCCAGTGACTTTTGCCTGGGAACGCGTGAAGCGACGATCACTTTCGTCTGCCATTACCAAGCACTCTTCTTTTCGCAAAATCGCAAATTGAAGGTGTGGAAAAGATCTGGAAGTGGCAGTACGGTTGGGTACACCTTGCGTCCCAAGAATCAGAAACGATTGTGACAACTCTCCACAACGGGAAACAACTTGAAGTTATAAACTAGGGAACCTCAAGTCCCTATCTGGCAAGGAAAAGTGCTAAACTCCTGTTGAAAGAAGCTAAATTATTCCTGTAACCTAGTCTCAACTATCGAGCAAGCACAATAGCCACGTCTGGAATCCACTGACCTAATTGCCAGAAAAGTAAATCAGTATTGACAATTCTTGACTTTAAGACCCCAAGTCACTAAGCCCGACAGTCAATGAAACAGGTACCCAAATTATCTCTCTCGACGGCGCTAACTATGGGAGCACAACACTTGTTCGTGTTGTCTAGGCTAAGCGTAGCCACACCACAGTAGTCACCTTCCTAGCTTTGTCTTCCTTGATCAACTAGTCTAAACACCTTTCCGACACTATCTGGCTTACGACCAAGAGTAGTCGCAACAACAAACCTGTGCGGAAATCACACTGTGCCACGTCACAGCGTCATACGTTGAAAAATCAACAGCTTAACTGAACCAAACTAGTTGTCTCCCTTGATTGTTCCGTGTGTAACTTGCCGACACACTTGCGATGTAGGCACGAAATATCGTAATTACAACAAACGCTGGCTCAATTATTCCTGATCAACACCATCAGCGACTTAATCAACGGCCAAGTGTGACCGCCCACGTGAGCCTTACGAGTAGTCAGAACAAAACCTACTCGGTTCACAACTTACACCCGCAAATATGAGCGATCAAGAGAAAGGAAGCACCCAACTTGTTCCTTAAGCGCACCTTAAGGAGTATGCACAAACAAATTTGTGCTGAAAATGTAAACAGATAATGACAATTTTTTTTCCAACAAGAACACACAATTAAAGACCCTAGTGTGCCGCCTGCACACAATATCAAACAGGCCAGAAACCACGTTATCACCAGTTGTCTAAACCAGCTTACCAATCAGCTGATGGAACAGACGTTATTAGTCCCCTCTTACTGTCGCTATGCCTTGAGCATTGAAGCAGGCTATCGAACCTCGACCATAGGTTTCCATGGACTGTCTGCTCCAAAAAAACACACTGGTAAACAACGGGTAAACAAACAAAAGGGACGAGACAGCATAAAATATGACAACAAACGCAGCGAAGTAAGTAGTATCAACACGGGACGGCCTATTGACCCGGCAACCCTCGCCGATGAATGCGGAAGCAAACGACGGCCACTCAATCCCTGACTCAACGAAAAGTAAAGGGACGGCGCAAAATCTGCCACGTTAAGCCCGGTTTGCACGCACGGAATGCGTCTGTCACTGAACGAGCGTGAGAGCTAAGGTAAGGCTTATGCCAAGGATACTGTGAAGAAAATAAGGAGGGTGGGGGTGATGTAAACAAGAGGCAAGAGGCGCAATGGATCGACACCTAGACAGAGTCCATATCACACATGCCTTTCTCACTCCTGGACAACTTTATTCTCATCACACGCCACTCACTATACAAAGACAGATAATATAAAGAAAGCTAGATTAACAAGAACTTAGAAGTAAATGTACTTACAAACAGGAAATGAAGAAAAATTTCTTCTTTTTTTTTTCAACCCACAAGGAGAAATATAACCACTCAAAAGAGTTATATAATAGATCAAAACAGGACTTAGGAAATATAACAAGATGTATACTATATATATATATATATATATATATATATATATATATATATATATATATATATATATGTGTGTGTGTGTGTGTGTGTGTGTGTGTGTGTGTGTGTGTGTGTGTGTGTATTCTTATATTTTGTTTTCAAAGAGGGGAATATTATCCTAGCGGAAATTCCTCACCAAATTTCGACCAAGTGGTGTGCGTATGCTTTTCCTGCCTACACTCACCTGGCTACCCAGTCGTCGTCTTGGGTACTGCCAAATCACGCTCACTACTGATCAACACAACCGTTGATGCCGTTGCCTCTGCACAGACAAGACTTATTCTATACCGACCCCCCTGTCCTCCCAAGCTGTACTCCCCACTATCTACCTGGCTAGATATGAGAGCTAAGGTACAGGAGTTCGGAATTCAAATGAATATGTCGGCAGTTAAATCCCGAGAATACCACAACGCAAGACAGGACACGGTTACGGACGCGGAAGGATGCCGCCGACCCTGGCGGAACGCAGGAATCTCCACCGCGACAATCCCGACACGGTCCGCTCTGTTGGGCTCCCTACTACTCTAGAGCCCACCCTACCCAACCTCCCACTAACAGTACACATACACAACCTCCTGAGAGACCTGGTGGGGGTAAGCAGAGGGTGTAGCGACTACTCTACCACCACTCACTCACTCAACGTCTTCCTCCCCGGCATCTCCACCATAATTGTGTCAAGGTCAAGTGACCTAGGGGTTAGGAAGGAGACGGAGTAAGTGGCGGAGAAAGGCACAGTCGACACCCCAAACTCCCGACACCAGGAAACGCAGGGGTAAATCAAAAACAACATTTATTTTCACAACACTAACATAAATATTCTCATTCACACAGATATGGGACGAGGGAAAACTAAAGAAGAAAAGAGGACAGACGAGGAGCAAGTTCTGAGAAGGTGGGAATTAGAGAAGAAGGATAGATACCTACAGAAACTATCTATTTAAGGGGACAAAGTAACCCCAATACACCTTTCCCCAGAACCCCGGGTCACCCGCCTATTGTTTGCCCTAAATCCCACTAATCGCTATGTGCCTCCAAGTAAAAAAGAAAAAAAAGAGAGGAACACACCTACACATTAATTCACAGGACAACAACACAATTCAATCCCTTTCACACTAATGCCTTCCACACTCCATTCATTCAAAATAGTCCTCCATTCATACTGTCTTGGCTGGCACACAGCTGCTTCCACGCCTTCTACACCACAGCTTAAAGTCACTCAGCTCATCTGTCAAGGGGAGCCCAGGACCCACGTCTCGCAGTAGATGCCTTGGAGGACTGCTCCCCGGTGCCTGCCTGAGTCCGTCAGCTGCGTCGCCGGTTCAGGTAGTAGATGCCTTGGAGGACTGCTCCCCGGTGCCTGAGTCCGACAGCTGCGTAGCCGTTCAGGTCCCCGCTGCTGGCTCAGCTGCCAGTCGCCAAGGGTAAACCGAGCCAGCCTCCCAGCGACCTGCCTTGGTAGAAGGCGCTGGAATGCGCCAAAAACCAAAAAAAAAAAAAAAAAACAAAAACCGCCCTGCGGCGAAGATCAGTGTCTTTCAGAGAAATTCTCCACATAAAACCTAATGTGTGTTGGTGCAGTGAAGAAAGACATGAAAACAGTGTGTGCGAACCATTTATATTATCACTTAATTTTTCTTTATGTTAAAATATAATTTGAAATCTACATTTAATTTTTAGAAAAAGATTTCCCCAGTTTTGTTTTCTATGTGTGAAAATAGAAATTAACTCCCTTTATTTCCCCACAAAAAAAAAAAAAAATTAAAATAAAGAGCCTCGTTCATCCTTCCTTACGTCCATCCGTAAAAAAAAAAAAAAAAAAAAAAAAAAAAAAAAAAAATAAACATTAGGACAGACAGGACGAACAGAACAGACAATACGAAAGGAGCGGGGCCACGCGCGGGCGTCGCGATGGGAGGTCCCTGTTTCCGACTTAATATTAGTCGGATGAACACCCTATTTACGTCCGCATCCATCTCGCATGTCTGTGTTCTAAATTACAAATATTTTAAAAATAATAATAAATTCCAACCAGTCAGGCACCAACATATCCAGCAAGACTTCTGGGCTGTCAGAAATCAACCATCCATATATATCTTCCTTGGTTAACAGCAGCGCCCAAAACCATTCTAGCACAAACCCACAACCCCTAGTCCTGGTGCCACAAAAGATACGGAATTCTTTTTTACAACCATGAAATGAGCTTCTCCTTACCCCAGAAATCACTCAGGAATTGGGTAAAGGAAAACAGAAATAGAGTCGGAGTACACAAATCACAATCGGAACACTCCGAATGGGCGGAAAACTATTCGAGAGCGCTTCGCTGACACGCCTCGACTACACACCCTTTTACAAGCAGGATGGAAAATGGGATAAAAAAAAAAAAAACTTTTTTTTTTTTTTTCTTCTCTCTTTCACTTGCGAAAAGGGTGGTTTCACAATATAAAAAATACTTTCTCTATATACAGAAATAATTCTTACCAGAACGGCGGGTGGTCAGAAAAGGAAGTGCCGGCCAGCCCCCAGTCTCGACGGAAGACGGGACTCGACCAACCAGTCCCCACCGAAAGGAACTTCAGGTCCTGGACGACCCAATGGAGAGGTAGCAGTGGGTAGGGATAGAGATCCCCAACAGAAGACCAGCGGCTTCCTTCGGCCGAACGAACGGCTAGGTCCCCCGCTGCAGCGCTACGATGAAGTAGACAAAAGAGGCCCACTACCCAAGGATGGGGATCCTTACCACTCGGCTGCCAGCGAATCGAGTGCTTAATCAAAACCCAAGATCGACCAACCCAAGATTGCAACAAGTCTGAATACAGTTACAGTCCCACCCAGGGACATCTCGAGAATGCAACTTGCCAGAAAAACACGAGCAACACAATCCGGCCTGAAACTCTGGCCAGGGGTCTACAAGAAAAAAAAAAAAAAAAAAAGAAACCCACCCACGCGCACACGCGCGCCTACACACACGCACATACACACACACACACGCGCGCACACACACACACACACACACACACACACACACACACACACACACACACACACACCACACACAGCCGCGCGGCAACGCACACTCTCACACGCGCGCCGTATCATCTGTACACACGTTCGCTCTCGCGTGCCCCTCACATTCAGCTTTTTTTTTTTTTAATTGAAGGGGACAGTCAAGTCAGAGGATGCTGCAACCCCACGGACGACACGCTTGAGAGCATGACCTCTGTGCTCTAACCTCCACACAAGCTAAAACTGTCTGTCTGTCTCTCTCTCTCTCTCTCTCTCTCTCTCTCTCTCTCTCTCTCTCTCTCTGTCTGTCTGTTTGCCTCTGTCTGTCTGTCTGTCTGTCTCTCTCTCTCTCTCTCTCTCTCTCTCTCTCTCTCTCTCTCTCTCTGTCCTGTTTGCCTCTGTCTGTCTGTCTGTCTGTCTGTCTGTCTGTCTGTCTGTCTCTCTCTCTCTCTCTCTCTCTCTCTCTCTCTCTCTCTCTCTCTCTCTCTCTCTTGGGGTTGACACGAGGTTATATGTGTAATTAGGACATGAAGATGGTCCTCATTAAATCAGTGTTCTGTGTTTGCTGAAGGTCGAGTTTCAGTTACATCTGCGAAGTACAGAAAAATATGCCATCTGAAAAACTGGACTTTACACAGCGCTGTGGTCATTTTGTATTCATGTTTATTTTCCACGCATAAACGTGTTGGTAATGAGAGTGGAAAACCTGCTCTCTCCAATTGGAGGGGAAGGTGGATGGTGTCACCTGTGGTTCCTCCTATAGTTTTTCTTCTGGGGCGGTATATTGCTGCCCCAGTGTGGGGACATGGAGTTAAACCCAGGGCCCCACAGTGCTATGTGTTGGACGCAGATTGGGTCCCAGCCTTCACCACCTGCACGTGCTAGAGTGGGCAGTTCCTCGACCAGCACTCCTTTACGCTTGGAAAGTCCAGCTGTCACTGACGTTGTGATAAAACTCGCCAGTCTCACTTCTAAATCTGATGCAGTGAAAGCCGACATAAGAAGCCTAAGAGAGTGCTACTCATCACTGCAGGGAGAGTTAAATGATCTCCAATAGGACTGTGCTTCTTTGCGGCAAGAAAATAACCTCCGGAGAAAAAGCTGTGAGTTATAAAATAGACTGGTCGACATAGAAAAGAAGACAAACGACCTGGATTGTAGTTCCAAGCGTATTGATTTAGTTATTCATGGATTCAAGAGGCCAAACAACGAAACGTCCGAGGACCTTGAGCAGCCGTCGCTGAACCGTTTGTGGATAAGATAGATATGACCAGGGACGTCCCTTTTGACCACCTGCACCACCTGAATGGTAAGCATGATTTCCCAGTGATTGGGTGCTGCTCTTGCTTCAAGGACAAGGTGCGGGTCCTGAAAGCCAAGGGGACACTGCGAGGGTCAGGCATCTTCATTGGTGAAGACTTCTCAAGGCGGGGTTAGAGAAATCAGATGGAAGTTGACTCCTCATCTGCGAAAAGCAAGGGATGATGGGAACAGCGTGGCGGGAGAGGGGAGGGAGGAAAACAAACAAACAAACAAACAAACACTTTCAACTTTCACACACACACACACACACACACACACACACACACACACACACATGTGCGCGCTCCCCACCCTCCCGGTATCACCCACCCCCACACACCTACCATTATAGAGAGGAGGGTGAGGGAGTGGGGGAGAGAGGGGAAACACGTTTACAACTCATAAAGATATGCATGCCTTAGGGTGCCTAGGCATATATATGATATAAACATGCACAATCGCAAAATGCATATCTTTATGAGTTGTAAACGTGTTTCCCCCTCTCCCCCACTCCCTCCCCTCCTCTCTCTATAATGGTAGGTGTGTGGGGGTGGGTGATGCCGGGAGGGTGGGGAGCGCGCACATGTGTGTGTGTGTGTGTGTGTGTGTGTGTGTGTGTGTGTGTGTGTGTGTGAAAGTTTTGTTTGTTTGTTTGTTTTGTTTTCCTCCCCTTCCCCCCTCCCCCCTTCCTCTTTGCCCCCCCCCTCTCAACAACCATCTACTTTCAAACCAGATTTCCTCTATTTCCATTCACTCACGTTTCTTAGCCTGTGTCTACCCAGCCTCCTTACTTTGTGTGTGTGTGTGTGTGTGTTTTGAGTTTTTGTCACGTCAAAATTTATTATGACGTCTTTGTTGTTTTATCTACGTCTCCCCGTTCTTTACGTCATTAACACAGCAAAATTTGCGTGTACTGTCGTGGGTCCTCAGTTTCATGTCACTTGAAAAAAAGACTCTAAGAGTTGAAACGTTGTGCATTGTTTTGTTTTCTTTTTGACCCCCCTTTTGCTTCGGTCTTTACCACCAATCCTCAAATTGTATAGCTTCTATTTTATTATTTTTCGAAAATACTTCTTCAATTCGGCGGCTGGATTTCTCCTTTGAGCCAATGTTTAGCCCTTTGACATGGAGACCAATTATTCTTTTGTGTTTGCCGTGCACAGGACAGGACTTTTCAAGGAGAGACAAAATGTACACCAGTATATATTTCGATCTGGACAATCGCATTGTGGTCACATGCCCTTAAGCACAGGAACTGGTGAAAGAGTCTCTAGACAAAATGCAAATATTATGCTGTCAAGAAGACTAAACGTAGAATGTTGTCCCGTGGTAAGAACATGTTGGCTTCCTTTCCTCTTGTGGTATGCTACTTTGACTTAATACGAAAAAAAAAAAAATCAAATTCTTCAACACACGCTGAGTCGGCAAACAACCAGGTGTGCAAAAAAGAATTGGTTTTCCATTTTAATTAACGATGAAACATTTACCTGACATATATTAAAGAG
>JADBJO010007971.1:15000-17500 GCA_016801955.1 Conus betulinus
CTTTCCACGAGTGAACGTTCAGTGAATTGCGACCTCGAAGGTCCCCTTGATATGGCTGAGGGAATTCAGGAGCTGCTGAGTCTAAGGCCAGAAAAAAGCCAAGATATTCTTAATATGAGGATATTACCCAGGTTGGTAGGAGCATTCTTAGGAATACCTGTGGTCCTGAAAATAAAGACTCTTTTCATCAGTGATGTTTTACTACATAAACTCACACATCTGATTGTGATTTGTTTGGTACCTTTTCTTGATATACAACAGATACGAACGTACAACAATGTTTTAATCAAGACGTATAACCTTGGGCAAAAGTTTTTCCTGGCACGTTGTGATTATTATCCCATTTATGCCGGATTATTTTTTACTGCTATTTTAGTTTTTTGTCTTGCAATTATCAATTTAAACACATTGACATAACTAATAAACAACGTTTTGGTGTTTGGTGTGTTTTTTAGAAGCTCAAATACATGCGTCCCCATATGGGGACGCTAGGATCGAAAGGGTACAGGTTTACATGAACACCACAATATGTCATAAGAATGAATAACATCTCAAGTATAAGTTTTATTGTCTTCAGCAGTAGTTGTATGCATCTCTGCATTACATGTAAGGCTAAAGTACACATTTGAAGAATGTATGCTGACAAAAAAAATAATGGGGGAAAAGAATACAGAGAAAGAAGGATGCATTACCTTCATCACAATTATAGAAAACCATGGTTCACATGTACCAGCGATTTCCATTTCTTACTGTGTGACCAATGGAGTGGATTACAGAGTCTGTATGGCCATTCCTTCTTTGTTGCTTCGTGTGATAGTGCATGAGGCACTTGTCGTGCAGCCCAACCATGCATTTTGAGCACATCTGTCGTGCTTTTTTCCCCCACACGCCGCGCAGCGACGTTGAGTTGTGAGCGTTGAATGAGATGGTTTTTGCCATCAAATCGTACGGCATTTGGCACTCTCTTTTCAGAGCGCGGGGTGTGACCTAGAGGCCGTCCTGGATTTGGCTTCTGGAATTTCATGACGTATGCCATTGCAATGGCACGACGGAACCCAAGCAAGTCCAAGGGGGTGTCCTTTGCAGCCGGAGTTGCCCGGTACAAGTGCCATGCTTGCTGGACACTCATGTCAAGGCAGTAGCAAAAGATTGCCCACCACCATTTCTTTGATCGGATGGCCACCCTGTATTTATCTACATTTTGGTCCATCCTGTCCACCCCTCCCATCGTTGTATTGTAATGAGAAATGACGGCTGGCTGAGGAATCTGAACTCGCTTGTGTTCAGACCTGGACCACCTGCTGGCAGTCTCTACTGGATGCACACCGACTTTGTTTGAAACGACATTCACAAACATAGTTGTCGTTCCAACGAACAACAATGGTGCCACTGTTGTTGTCAGTTCTGAAGTCGTGTGTGCCCCTCTTTTCTTTTTTGAATTGTTGCAACAGAGACAACTGGGCAATCCTCAATCCGGTGGACCTTATTGTACCCGTGCAGCCTATTCCCTTTTTGGACAAGCAGTCCACTAGTTTGAGGGATTTGAATAAATTGTCAAATGTGAGATGGAAAGCATCTTTAGGCTCGGTTTCCATGTGCTGGTCTTCTGCCTGCTGGTCGTTTGTGAGCTCGGCTATGAAATCGACCACAACGGAACCGCCCATCCCAAGACCAGGATACTCGGTTGTTGCTTGTCGTCCCTTTGCACCCTGGTAGGGTTCAAACTGGACCACGTACCGGAGCGAAGTTGTCAGTACCCACATTTTGAACCCGAAGCGGGAGGGTTTTCCTCTGATCAATTGTTTCGCACCATGGCGACCAAAGTAGGGAATCATGCTTTCATCTATGCTGAGGTTTTGTTCTTTCAGAAAAAAAATGTCAGGCATCTTTCATTGATCATAGTCAGGAGTGGCCTCAGTTTACTCATTTTGTCATCTATATCCAAGTCGTTGTTGTCCCTAACATGACAGTACTTCATGATCTCATCAAAGCGACCCCTGGTCATTGACCCTGCAATCGCCGCGTTTCGAACATCGGGATCATTTGACCAGTACATACGCCTTCTCGGAACAGTTGAGTATCCTGAAATCAGAAGAATTGCCAAAAATGTACGGATTTCATCTCTGGACACTGCAAAAGAATGGTTTCCTTTGAATGCTGCGTAGACTTCACTTTGATTCCGAATGAGTTCATTGACATCATCATCATAAAACAGTTCAAACATTTCAACAGGATCTTGTGGCAGCCTGGATGTATCCGCAGGTGGAGAAATCCAGGGGAATTTACTTTTTTGTCTCGTACTCAGGTCAACCTTCCGCCAGTCTCTGTTGCCTGGTGGTGTCTTGGCTGGTCGCTTACGCTTTGCTGATGTCTTACCACTGGCCTGAGGTGGCAACCTCTTTCTCAACCGGCTTGGTCGTTCAGGGGCAGCGGAAGTGGAGACAACAGGTTCTCCATCCGATGAGGACTGACTGGAAGATCCCTCTTTATCGGCCACTTA
>JADBJO010007971.1:25000-27500 GCA_016801955.1 Conus betulinus
TTATATATGAAATATATATGGAATATACTATAACATGGACCAAATGGAATATCCATGTGTCTGTGGAAAGCATTTCGCTACCACCTGTGGCATGAAGATCCACAGAACAAAGATGGGATGTGTGAAGACTCATCTGAATGAGCAGCAGCGCACTGCATCAGCAGATAAGACGTCGGATGACCAAGGCCAGGATTTAAAAACCACAGTGCCAAGGACATCCACGCTGTTGGTTCGGATGAGGAATTTGCACAGGCCCTCGATGCCAGGCGCCTGAAACTCAATCTGCCATGGGCTAACGAGACTGAAGATTGGGAGAAACTGGATGCAAAAATCGTCCAAACACTCGATGCACTGATAGGGAAAAGCACCCTGGAACACAAACTAGCCACATATGGGGATATTGTGTATTCCACATGTAGAGATGCCTATGGAGAAAAACTACCCAAAAGAGAAACACCTCCAAAGAAATCCAGACGCCAAGAAGAGATGGACAAGATCAGGGTCCAAAAGAAAAACCTCAAGAAGAAAATGAAGACCACACTGCTAGCTGAAAAACAAGGCTTGGAAAAAATTCTGGGAAGACCTGAAAGCAAAACACAGCGCCCTCAGCAAAGCGGAATATGCGAGGAAGAGGAAGAGCAAAAAAGAAGAAAACACAAGAGCGCTTCTTCAGAGACCCCTTCCAGTTTGCCAGAACTCTGTTTGAGCAGCCAAAATCTGGGACCCTAAGTGTGGACAAAGGAGTTCTTGAGCAGCATCTGAGGAAAACATACTCTGACTCACAGAGCAAAGCACCACTCGACATTCAAGGTCTGGTGTGGCCAACCAGCCCTGAGGAACAGTTCAATGACAAGCCTCCAACGTTGGCGGAAATCAAGACGGTTGTCGACAAAGCCAGAGCCAAATCATCACCAGGGCCAAACGGAATACCTTACCAGCTGTACAAGAAATGTCCCAAGGTGCTGGAGTGGCTCCACAGGCTGCTGCGATCAGCTTGGAAACCAGAAGATCAGCGGCCAGTGGATGACGGCTGATGGTGTGTAAATCCCCAAAGAGCAAAACTCAAGTGACATCAGCCAGTTCAGGCCAATATCACTACTGAACGTCGAAGGGAAAATCTTCTCTGACATGGCAGCAAGGCTGACCAAGTACCTCATGGAAAACAAGTACTTGGATGTGTCAGTCCAGAAGGTGGCATCCCAGGCGTGGCTGGCTGTGCAGAACACGCCACAATGATCTGGGACGCAATCCAAAGAGCAAAAACAGAAAAGAGAGACATAGACGTAGTGTGGCTTGATCTGGCAAACGCATATGGATCTGTACCCCATAAGATGATACAGTTGGCTCTTGAGATGTACCATGTGCCAAAGAACATCCGCGACATTCTCAAGAAGTACTTCAATGGCTTCTCAGTGCGGTTCTCTACCAAGGAGTACACAACAGATTGGATCAACTTGGAAGTGGGCATTGGAATGGGCTGTGCAATTTCGCCAATACTGTTCGTGTTGGCAAAGGAAGTCATCTTGAAAGCAGCAACAAGCTACGCAAGACACACAGACCTTGGCGATGGATACAAGATGCCCCCTCTCAAGGCCTTCATGGATGACACTACAGTGATTTCATCCAAAGAAGACGAGACACGTCATGTGCCGATGAGGCTTGATGACATAGTTGCCTCATCCAGAATGAAGTTCAAGCCAAGAAATCACTGAGTCTCTCACTGAGGAAAAGAAAAGTGGCAGAATCTGTGGTCTTCAGTACTGCCAACCAGGCCATTCCAACAGTTACAGAAGAGCCAGTCAAGAGCCTTGGAAGATGGTATGATGATACACTGAAAGACACACGAAGAGCAAAACAAACCAAACAGATGTCGGAAGAAGGCTTGGAGACCATTGACCAGTGTGGGCTCCCTGGCAAATACAAGGTCTGGTGTCTGCAGTTCATTGCTGATACCAAAGCTCCTATGGGCTCTGATGATATTCGACAACTGCACCAGCATAGTGGAAGCAATGGAATCCAAAATCAACAAGTTCACAAGGAAATGGCTTGGTGTCCCACCCTGTCTGACTGACATAGCGCTGTACTGTCGCCAAGCAAAGCTGAAACTACCACTGAAATCCATCCTGGAGGAATACAAAGCAGGGAAGATCAGACTTCAAAGCATGCTGGAGGACTCAGAAGGCAAGATGGTAGAAGCATCAAGCCCCAGCTGAAGACAGGCAGAAAATGGAAAGTTCAAGAGGCGATGGATTCTCTGCACAAGAAAGTCTCAAGGTCAGAGAAAGAACAGGACACACACAGACCAACGATTGTACAGTGAGGACTGGGGGTGACCAAAACTGAATGGTGGTCAAAGGCCAAAGGAAAAGCCAAAAGAGACATGATGATTCAGAAGATGAGAAAAGAAGAAACCCCAAAAAGACTCCAAAAAGCAGTCCAGCAGAGTCAGCAAGGGCAATGGACAACATGGAAAAATGCACTCGAAAGAAGTCTCACTTGG
>JADBJO010007971.1:40000-52500 GCA_016801955.1 Conus betulinus
TGAGGCACTTGAGCTCCACAAGACTGACCTGACCGTTCTTGTTATTGGCATAGGCGACCACCTGGATGAGTCTGAGTTGGAGATTATTGCAAATGGAACAGACAACGTGTTTAACGTCACAGATTTTGCCGCTTTGGACACCTTGCGGCACGCAGTGCAGAAGACGGCATGTGAAAGTGAGGGGTATAGATCATGATCCATTTTCAATCGTGTGACCATTGGTTGCTGGTGTGCAGTGAGGACCGTATTATCAAGCCGATGTTCCAAGGATATATTGTAGACTTAGAGTCAAGTACGAGAGTCTTAGTCTTCATTTATGTCCAACATTGTTGTTGTTGCTGAAAGAGTGCCATACATGTATGACAACGTCATCACTTGTTTTCAGTAGAGTTAATTTTGGTAAGTGTTTGTCCTCAAGAGTGATACTGTCCTCAACTTCGTCTAGCGCAGTGATGCTGCTGGCAAAGATTCCAGCACATAATGTCCTAAGGTATGTGTGGCAAAGTGGTGTTGCTGACTTAAACTCAACCACCACGGATAATGTCCTCAGTGAGTTCTTGCTAGGTTGAGTATAATGTCCTTAGTGATTTCTAGCAAGGTTGAATATATTTGCTGGCATCCACCCACGCATCCACCCAACCACTGACACTGTTCTCAGTTCCGTATGACAGGGCTGAGGTTGCTGAATGTTTTTGTTTTCTGTTATTAAACGACTGTCCTCGATTATGTGCAGCAGGGTTGATAATGCTGTACATGTGTCTATCACGATTGACGTTGTTCTCAGTTATGTGTTGGAAGTTTATGAAGTTGACTGTTTGTTCCATCACCACATAGACAACATTTACTTATTTACAGCTAATTTAATTTTGCTAACTGATTTTCCACCATGGCTGACACTGATATCAGTAAATCGCAGCAGGTTTGATGTTGCCATTACGATTGACACTGAATTCATTGTAAGTGTTTGTTTTATGCTTCGGATGAGTGTGCACCACACTGGCAGTGGTCTGTTTAGTATGATTGTTATTCCTGAATGGGTGTCCTCCTCGACACGTTTCCCTTTATCATGTATAATAGGATTGATATTGTCAGCTGAGTGTTCATCAGGACTGACTATGTTGTGTATGGTTATAACAGTTTGTTTGTAATTTCTTTCCATGGGTGTTTGTGGCAATTATTCTGTGAACTGTGTGCCTTTGAAATCATTTTAGATTCATAACTTTGATTTTCCGTATCTTCAGAAAGTACCTATCCCACAGTATCTCACAAGGCAGTTGTTTTCCTATCACTGGATGCAGCATCCCACAGTATCTCACAAGGCAGTTGTGTTTTCATATTATTAGCAACTGCATCGTTATATAATACAGTTTCGGTAAATTATACAGTTGTGTTTCCTTTGAATCTGGGTATGTTTTGTTTTCGTCAATTTCAGTCAGTGTTGCATTATTATTCTATGGCAAAACCTTGAGCCTTCTTGCTTTTTAACTTGACGAATCACAGCGAGCACTTTTATGTAACGACAGGGGCACTCAGAAAAAAAGAACACACACACACACACACACACACACACACACACACACACACACACACACTTTGCCAAGGTCGATCAGATGAGGATTCCCCCTTTGATCCACTCTTGCCCCATGTATCTGCACAAGAATCTGGTAGAACATTTTAGTCAACACTGAAACTGAGTGAGTGTCTGGGTCACAATAATTTGGGTCTGAAGATATGCTTTGTAGAACTAAAATGCATATTACTGTGAAAGTGCCTTCTTCATCATGATAAAGCCTGCACATCACTAAAATACAGCTGTGGGTACCAGCAGAACCCTGCTAAAACGCTGGTCCCAACAGACCGAAGCCACAATGGCTTACGTTGATGAGGGAGACGTCGGGTTTATTTCCCCAACAAATCATGCAAACATGAAATAGCAAGATGGGACTTAAGATCATTCCCATAATTGATTAGAAGTAGGCAGTGTGTGTATTTCTGTCAGCCTATGACGAACTGTCAGAAGCACTGTTTTTCGAGTACCTCATTGTATTTCTGTTGGAGTATTAAAATACGCTTGAAGTATGACAACAGTACCTTCTGGTACTTCGCTGGTACCTTCTGAAATAGTTTGGTTTCAGTGAATATGATATCTGTAGCATAATTCCACTTCCGAATTCTTTTCTACAGTGCAAAGCAGATAGTTGCCAAAAACAGACAATAGTCACCATGCACGCACCCTAGGACTTAACCTAAGTGGATCGACAATGTACCCTAGGGACCATTGAACACGTTTCTGGTTGTTTGCAAGAAAACAACTCATTTGGACTATGAGTTATATCCCTTGATTTAAGGGTACCCCCCTTGTATGCTGACCACAATCATCAATTTCAGTCAAATGTAGCTCATGTGAATGACCAGAAATCCACGTTTATGTTACTTGTGTAACTAACTCAATGCCTTGCCGTCTTAAAAAAAAAAAAGCCTTTTGTGTATTCCCATATAGTATATCTTGGCTTCAGGGATGCGCTATCTACTGAAACCGTCATTTTCACAATATGGGCTGTATGTCATCTGCGAAACATTGAAAATGCTAGAAAGCAGGGCTTTTGGGGGGTTATTTTCATACACAACAATGCCTTTGGGTTTTTTAAGGACCAATTACGGCTTCCTAGTCCCGTTTTTATGGGTGTGCAAAATTCAGTAATCTCCTATACCCCCTAAATATGCGATTTCGACAAAAACGACGAAACACGATTTAAAACAGAAGAAAATTGTTTTTATTTGCAACAAGCATCGCTGTAAAATAAAATGAATATATTGTAGTGAAATTCAACAGTAATATGAAAGAATTCGCTGTTCTATATGTTGTGATTATTTTACAAAATTAACGAATTTTCCACATTTTATATGTACATGTATATTAATGACGGTACTACGTGGACATCGCATGCATTTGCATTTTAACCAAACAATGCTTTGATTTGTATTACTAATGTTTTTTGTTGTGCTTGTTTTTTTAGTGTGCAGGTGAGTGAATCATCTGGTGTAATGATCAAATGAACATGGCGGCAAGAAAGCGAAAACATGAAGACAGCCCTGTTGGTGAAGCATGTGTCATTGATTTCAGCGATTCTAACAAGAGATCATTTGTTCACCTCTCTAACTGCAAGGGACCTCAGAACAGACTGACAAAACGTCAAGACATTTGCAAGAAAAGACAGCCATCTGGATTCTCCATAGCGTATCCCTGAAGCCACGATATACTATGCTGGACTATACAAAAGGCTTTTTTTTAAGACGGCAAGGCATTGATTTAGTTACAAAACGAAATTGTATCTTTTATCTTTGATTAAATAAAGGTTATTTGTATTTGTTTCTGTCCGTCTTTTGTGTTTGTCTTTTGATCTCCCTTGCATCCTTGGGTGGATCCTCATGCGTAGGCTCAAAGATTGCCCCCTACATTTTATACTATTTGCATAATATCTTTAGTTTTTCAGCAACTTTTTTCCTCCCCACACTTTCGTTTGGTTTCATTATTACCCTTCACTGGCTGCTTCGGAGGTGCTATTGGATTTTTTTTTTTTTGCACCCTTGGTGGTGAGAACACCACGGTATTATGGACTCTGGTGTGTCTCTATTTGACGCCAGGAGCGCAGATACAACCAGCCGTGTCTCCCTGATGAGTTCCAACCCAGCGGACGAAAGGCCTCGGAGCAGGCAATACAAATAATCTGCCTACAAAAGGGATTGCGATGGTTCCCTTATGCAGCTAGTGAAGAGATTTTTTTTATCTCAGTAATATATTTTCGTAATTTCATGTTCCCAGTTTCTCCATCTTCAACCCCCCCCCCCCCCCCCCCCCCCCCCCCTCCTCCGTCCTTAAGTCCAACGTTCTGCCAAGTTTTATCTCCAATTTCGTTTTGATTAAATTGAGTTATTTGTATTTGTTTCTGTCCGTCTTTGTGTTTGTCTTTTGATCTCCCTTGCATCCTGGGTGGATCCTGAAGTATACGCTCAAAAATTGCCCCCCCCCCACATTTTCATACTATTTGCATAATATCTTTAGTTTTTCAGCAACTTTTTTTCCTCCCCACACTTTCGTTTGGTTTCATTTATCACCCTTCACTGGCTGCTTCGGGGGTGCTATTGGATTCTTTTTTTGCACCCTTGGTGGTGAGAACACCACGGTATTATGGACTCTGGTGTGTCTCTGTTTGACGCCAAGAGCGCAGATACAACCAGCCGTGTCTCCCTGATGAGTTCCGAGCCAGCGGACGAAAGGCCTCGGAGCAGGCAATACAAATATATCTGCCTTCAAAAGGGATAGCGATGGTTCCCTTATGCAGCTAGTGAAGAGTTTTTATCTCTGTAATATATTTTCTTAATTTCATGTTCCCAGTTTTCTCCATCTCCACCCTCCTCCCCCCTCCTTAAGTACAAAGTTTTGCCAAGTCATTACTATGAAGTCAATTTAGTTGTTGGCCTGCATTTGTTCCACCCCCCCCCCCCCCCCCCCCCCCCCCCCCCTCCACCCACTCACTATTAGATTGTTCGTCTTTGTATTTGTCTGACTTTATTCAAGTTTAAAAGGCTGTGCCAGTCTTGAATAAAAGTTACTCTGTGTTAGGTTTCCTTATGGGAGCAAAACCTACCCCACTTGTTTACTGTTTATTAGTTACAAAAGTAACAGAAACGTGGATTTCTGGTCATTCACGTCATCTACATTTGAGTGAAATTCATGATTGTGGTCAGCATACTAGGGGGGTACCCTTAAATCAAGGGCCATAACTCATGGTCCAAATGAGCTATTTTCTTGTAAACAACCAGAAACGTGTTAAGTGGTCCCTAGGGTACATTGTGGATCCACTTAGGTTAAGTCTGGGGGGGGGGGGGGGATGCATGGTGACCCTGGTCTGCTTGACAACTAAAAACATATGATGCTGGATCCTGACAGTTTTACCGTAGTAAAATATCCACATTTGTATGCCATGCAAATGATATCTGAATCAGACAGGACCTTAGTTTTGTTATTATATATATGAACATGTGAGTGGGTGGGAGGGGGGGGGGGGGGGTGTGTGCGCGCGCGCGCGCGCGCCCGTGCGTGTGTGTGTGTGTGTGTGTGTGTGTGTGTGTGTGTGTGTGTGTGTGTGTGTGCGTGCACGCGCATGTATATCTTTATACATGCTGCGCTATTTCAGTGAGTCGGTGTGTGTGTGCACGCGCACGTGTGTGTGTGTGTGTGTGTGTGTGTGTGTGTGTGTGTGTGTGTGTGTGTGTGTGTGTGTGTGTGTGTGTGTGTGTGTGTCTGTCTGTCTGTCTGTCTGTCTGTCTGTCTGTCTACCTGGCTTTAGCACCACCTACGAGAAAAACAGAAGATATGAGATAGGAGTAATGGGATTCGAAAATTAGAATTTTAGAGTTATTTTTTCATGTTTTCTCTTAGGTGTTTGGTTGTTCTTGCAGAAAAAAAGATTATATTAATTATGAGCCGAACATATGCGAGTCCATAGATTAATCTGTGTACACAGGTGTCCAAAGTGATAGTCAATCAATTTGTCATCATTTATTCAATTCCTTCACTTTCTGTGTACCACTTACTGACGTTTCTTGTTACTGCTTTTTCGTTTTTCTTTTACTTACAATGCATGGATCACTTGTTCCACCTTTCTCTCTTTTGTCTCTGACATCAATATCATGTATGCTATTGTTTCAGCCGCTAATGCCACGCCCCCTTCTAACATCAGTGGTAAGAATCATATTTCACATCTCTATCTGTCTGTCTATCTGTCTGTCTGTCTGTCTGTCTCTTCTCTCTCTCTCTCTCTCTCTCTCTCTCTCTCTCTCTCTCTCTCTCTCTCTCTCTCTCTCTCTCTCTCTCTCTCTCTCTCTCTCTCTACATACATCACATAAGTGGACGTAAGGTTGTGGAGACTGTGAAGGTATTGTGGGTTTTGAGGCCAAATCCAGGAAGTAACACTGCTTACAATTCTGTGAAGACAGACGAGTTTTGGTTTGATAAATGAAACATTAATGGCACTGTGTCAGTCAGACTATAAAAAAAAGTGTCAAATAACTATATGTAACTGTTTCTGAAACTTTGTTGTTTTTTTTTCCTGTACATGCGTCTTGTTTATTGTCTTTTGCTTTTGGAGAAAAAAAATGATAATAGAAAAAAGAATCCCTGAACACCATGTAAGTATTTCGCATTAAAACAGTTGTGCGTGAAAGTTGACTGTAATACTATTCTGCCTAGGAATGTCCTTTGGCTTCTTTCACTTTCTTCTGCTCTCTCGTCGCTATCCCTGTCCTGGTTCTTGTGTTTATTTCTTGTCAACACTCCCTTCCCTTATTCATAGCCGATTATCTACGTGTACATTTTCAGCTATTTTATATTGGGTTTCTCCTGAGCTTATGCGATGGTTTTCTATTTTTCAATACGTTCCGGGTCGGTGCTTTAAATTGGTCAACTTTTCATACAGCTTCCAAAACAGGATGACACACTAAAGAAATGTTTCGAATGTGTCTGTGCTTCATGTGAAGATACCAAATATACTTTGTGATGAGAATTGGTGTCGTGTGTAGGAATTTTACAGATAGAATGTTGCACATCAGCTTGTTGTCTCGCACACACCCAGACAAACAATATCGAAAGGGTCTCGATCGTGCTATTAGGGCAGGGCATCCAGTCAGTCTAGGACGAACTGTCAAAAGCGCTGTTTTCCGAATACCTCATTGCATTTTCGATGGAGTGTCAAAATACGCTTGAAGTATGACGACACCAGTACTTTTGCTGGTATCTGCTGAAATAGCTTGGTTCCAGTGAATGTGATATCTGTAGCATAATTCGACTGCCAGTTTCTGTTTGACAGTGCAAAACAGAGCATGTAATACTGGACCCTGACACTTTTACCGAGGTAAAATATCCATATTTGTATGTCATGCAGATGAAACCTGAATCAAACAGGACCTTAGTGTGTGTGTGTGTGTGTTAGTTAGTTAGTTAGTTAGTTCTTCAATTTAACGTCTGTTCACTTAAAGTGATATTAGACAAGTGTGTGTGTGTGTGTGTGTGTGTGTGTGTGTGTGTGTGTGTGTGTGTGTGTGTGTGTGTGTGCTTGCTTGCATGCGTCTTGTGTGTGCATACTACAACATAAATGTTTGTCCATTGTACTGCCCATGTGCTTGGTCAGATGTTTTGAAATATTGTTTTTGTGACATTTGTCAAAAGATATTCCAAAGGCCAAATCACTCTGTGATCCTCCTGACAAAATGCCTGTGATCAGTGGGTCCTTTGACAGAGTAGCAGCTGACATATGTAAAAGAGAAGTAATTGACGTTATTTGTCCCGTTGTTCCTCTTTCGTCCTCCAATCAAAGATATGTACCCACCATTGTTCATGTGGCCATCTGTTACCCCAAGTTATATCCATGAAATACGTTAGTTTCAAATCGAGGTGACTGAAGGCGGATATTGAAGCAAATTTTGAAAGGATATCATTAGTTGCGCCAGATAACTCAGACAAACAGATCATAGGACAAAAACAGGATCCATTTCGACCTCTCGGGTCTTCTTCGGGCAAAACAAAACATTTTAGACAACGAAAATGAAGAACGAGCGGCCACAAATCTTCTCATATTCGACACAAAATGCCGCAGAAGACCCAAGAAGTTGAAATGCATCGCGTTTTGTTCTGTAATCTGTTTGTCTGGATTGTCTTGCTGAACTGGTATCCTTTCTGTTTGAAATGTGGCTGAAGTAAGGTGTCAGACCTCATGACAGGTGCACATACTTGTCAATACCACTGTTTCCTCTTAACGCATCGACAACTTTATTATTGTGTCTTGTACTTGCTTCTTGACACTTTCATGTATTAGTTTATTCTCACATTCGATCAGTCAGCCAACTATTTGCGGTGCTGCACGCTGTGTATGCATGCATATGTGGGATGTGTCCTTGCATGTGTGTCCTTGCATGTGTGTACGTGTGTGTGTGTGTGTGTGTGTGTGTGTGTGTGTGTGTGTGTGTGTGTGTGTGTGTGTGTGTGTGTGTGTGTGTGTGTGTGTGTGTGTGTGTGTGTGTGTGTGTGTGTGTCTACGCGTGCGTGCGTGTCGTGTGTGTGTGTGTGTGTGTGTGTGTGTGTGTGTGTGTGTGTGTGTGTGTGTGTGTGTGCGCGCGCGCGCGCGCGCGAACGAAGGTTTAAGTGTTTTGCGCATGCATGCAGGTGTGCATACGTGTGTGTGTGTGCGCGTGCGTTCGTGCGTGTGTGTGTGTGTGTGTGTGTGTGTGTGTGTGTGTGTGTGTGTGTGTGTGTGTGTGTGTGTGTGTGTGTTTATATGTTGTGTGTGTGTTGTGTGTGTCTGTCTGTCTGTCTGTCTGTCTGTCAGTCTGTCTGTCAGTTTGTCTGTCTGTCTACCCAGCTTTAGCACCACCTAAAAGAAAAACAGAAGATGAGATAGGAGTAATGGGATTCGAAAATTAGAATTTTAGAGTTATTTTTTCATGTTTTCTCTTAGGTATTTTTGGTTGTTCTTGCAGAAAAAAGAAGATATTAATTATGAGCCGAACATATGCGAGTCCATGGATTAATCTGTGTACACAGGTGTCCAAAGTGATAGTCAATCAATTTGTCATCATTTATTCAATTCCTTCACTTTCTGTGTACCACTTACTTACTGACGATTCTTGTTACTGCTTTTCGTTTTTCTCTCTTTTTTTACAATGCATGGATCACTTGTTCCATCTTTCTCTTTTTTGTCTCTGACATCAATATCACGTATGCTATTGTTTCAGCCACTAATGCCACGCCCCCTTCTAAGATCAGTGGTAAGAATCATATTTCACATCTCTGTCTGTCTGTCTGTCTGTCTATCTGTCTCTCTCTCTCTCTCTCTCTCTCTCTCTCTCTCTCTCTCTCTCTCTCTCTCTCTCTCTCTCTCTCTCTCTCTCTCTCTCTCTCTCTCTTACATCACATAAGTGGACGTAAGGTTGTGGAGACTGTGAAGGTATTGTGGGTTTTGAGGCCAAATCCAGGAAGTAACACTGCTTACAATTCTGTGAAGACAGACGAGTTTTGGTTTGATAAATGAAAACAATTAATGGCACTGTGTCTTTCAGACTATAAAAAGGTGTCTAATAACTATGTGTAACTCTTTCTGAAACTTTTTGTTGTTTTTTTCCTGTACATGCGTCTTGTTTATTGTCTTTTGCTTTTGGAGAAAAAAAAATAATAATAGATAAAAGAATCCCTGAGCACCATGTACGTATCTCGCATTAAAACGGTTGTTGTGCGTGAAAGTTGACTGTAATACTATTCTGCCTAGGAATGTCCTTTGGCTTCTTTCACTTTCTTCTGCTCTCTCGTCGCGCTATCCCTGTCCTGGTTCTTGTGTTTATTTCTTGTCAACACTCCCTTCCCTTATTCATAGCCGATTATCTACGTGTACATTTTCAGCTATTTTATATTGTGTTTCTCCTGAGCTTATGCGATGGTTTTTCATTTTTCAATACGTTCCGGGTCGGTGTTTTAAATTGGTCAACTTTTCATACAGCTTCCAAAACAGGATGACACGCTAAAAGAATGTTTCGAATGTGTCTGTGCTTCATGTGAAGATTCCAAATATACTTTGTGATGAGAATTGGTGTCGTGTGTAGGAATTTTACAGATAGAATGTTGCACATCAGCTTGTTGTCTCGCACGCACATAGACAAACAATATCGAAGGGGTCTCGATCGTGCTATTAGGGCAGGGCATCCAGTCAGTCTAGGACGAACTGTCAAAAGCGCTGTTTTCCGAATACCTCATTGCATTTTCGATGGAGTGTCAAAATACGCTTGAAGTATGACGAAACCAGTACTTTTGCTGGTATCTGCTGAAATAGCTTGGTTTCAGTGAATGTGATATCTGTAGCATAATTCGACTGCCAGTTTCTGTTTGACAGTGCAAAACAGAGCATGTAATACTGGACCCTGACACTTTTACCGAGGTAAAATATCCATATTTGTATGTCATGCAGATGAACCTGAATCAAACAGGACCTTAGTGTGTGTGTGTGTATGTGTGTTAGTTAGTTAGTTAGTTCTTCAATTTAACGTCTGTTCACTTAAAGTGTGTGTGTGTGTGTGTGTGTGTGTGTGTGTGTGTGTGTGTGTGTGTGTGTGTGTGTGTGTGTGTGCTTGCTTGCATGCGTTCTTGTGTGTGCATACTACAACATAAATGTTTGTCCATTTGTACTGCCCATGTGCTTGGTCAGATGTTTTGAAATATTGTTTTTGTGACATTTGTCAAAAGATATTCCAAAGGCCCAATCACTCTGTGATCCTCCTGACAAAATGCCTGTGATCAGTGGGTCCTTTGACAGAGTAGCAGCTGACATATGTAAAAGAGTAGTAATTGACGTTATTTGTCCCGTTGTTCCTCTTTCGTCCTCCAATCAAAGATATGTACTCACCATTGTTCATGTGGCCATCTGTTACCCCAAGTTATATCCATGAAATACGTTAGTTTCAAATCGAGGTGACTGAAGGCGGATATTGAAAGCAAATTTTGAAAGGATATCATTAGTTGCGCCAGATAACTCAGACAAACAGATCACAGGACAAAGCACGATCCATTTCGACCTCTCGGGTCTTCTTCGGGCAAAACAAAACATTTTAGACAACGAAAATGAAGAACGAGCGGCCACAAATCTTCTCATATTCGGCACAAAATGCCGCAGAAGACCCAAGAAGTTGAAATGCATCGCGTTTTGTTCTGTAATCTGTTTGTCTGGATTGTCTTGCTGAACTGGTATCCTTTCTGTTTGAAATGTTTCTGAAGTAAGGTGTCAGACCTCATGACAGGTGCACATACTTGTCAATACCACTATTTTCTCTTAACGCATCGACAACTTTTATCCAAAAGAAAAAAGACACAAGGACAACAAGCTGTCGTGGTTGTAAATGAAATTTTGGGCTTTATTTGCCTTCGTCAGCACATGACATCCACGTGCGGATTGGGCTGCACGTGTTTTTCGGTTTTTCAGGTTGTTTACAGTTCAGGGTGCGTTTGCTGACAACGATTTCCATTTGTGCCTGCAGTTGTTTACTATTTCTACTTTAGTATTTAGGGTTGCTAAGTATGGTTTGCATAGTATTAACCATTTTTCTGTTGAACATAGGTTGCATCTTTTTGAAATGTTATTGTATGGTGATGCCCTTTTTATAGGATATTTCCAGGATTTGTTATGTTAGTTTATTTTTTTGTCTTTAAGTCTCCAAATATATTTGCTCAGTTCTGTTTGGTTTTTGTATTTTACTTTGTTGAATGACTGTTTATGGTTTGCATATCTGGTTTTGAAGTGATTTTCAGTGATCCCTATGTATGTTTCTTTTTCATTTTCTGATGTCACAGTGGCTTGGTATACAATGTTGTTATAGAGGCATTTGTTGCTTAAGGGACACTGTTTTTTTTGTAGTACAATTGCAGGATTTCCTTTCTTCACCCTTCTTTGCTGTGTTGCTTTTCATTTTGTTGGATGAATCAATTATATTTTTAAGGTTAGGCATGCATGAATATGATAGTTTGATGGTGTTCTTGTTGAATATTTTGGACAATTTGTGTTCTTTTGGGAAGGATGCTGTCAGAATTTAAAAAAAATTCTTTCCCTACGTTTGTTTTTACTCGTCCATCATATGGAGGTTGTACCATGTGATTTTCCTTTTCCTGCTTTTTTTTGTTTTTGTTCATGTTGTTATCTGGTTGTATTGTAGTTTGTAGCTGTAACCACTTTTTTGCAATGCCTCTTGGTATTCTGCTGCTGCGTTGTTGAATACTCTTTCATTATGTGACAGGTTAGATAATCTCTTGTTTATGCCATTGGGTATGGTTTTAGTATAGATGGTGGGTGGTTGCTATTGATGTTTACATAAATGGGGGTGTCATTAGGTTTCTTGTATGGGTTTATATATGTAGTTGTTGAGGTCAAGTGTTATGTCTAAGTAGTTCACTACCTTTTTGTTTGCTTCGATGGTGATTTTTAAGTTATGGTTTTGGAAAATTTTGCATAGTTCTTTTTTCTTGTTTTCAATGGTTCTTGGATTGTTGTTTTAGCGCGGCGAGGCCGTCGTCTCTGTATAGTCCGACTTGCTTTCCGAGTTGTTTTTGGATGTTGGATAGCATGAACAGTCCGACCAGTTCGCATGTTTCGGCACCGTCATACGATCCCATGGTCACATCAAATGTTGAGTTTCTGTTCGTTTCTTGATCCATGTTTCATTTCTGTTGTAGAGTGGAGTTTTCTTGGTGTGGAGAATGATTTCCATTTCTGACCCTGTTATGTCTGTGTGTTTATTAGCAAATTTCAGAGCTTTAGTGAGTAGCTCTTCATCTATGGATGGGTAGAAGTCTACTATGTCGAATGTGATGAAATACTGTATTCTTCTGTTTGTTAAGATTTTTGAACCATTGGATAACTTCATATGTGTTCTCCAGAGGTTGTATTCCGTGTTTGATTTTATGTTTT
>JADBJO010007971.1:55000-65000 GCA_016801955.1 Conus betulinus
ACAGTTTGCATACTGCATAATATGCGCAAACAAGACCAAAACTTTAACTCCAAAAAGGTACCGAACGAAGGTAGAAAGACGTTCTTTCTGTGTTGATCTGAAACGGCAATTTCTGACACAATACACTTGTAGCAAATACATCAGGCCAATGTACGACAATGACAAACAGGTCAGAGATATAAATCCAAATTATTGACCGTTGAATAAAATAGACACGAATCTGAACACCAGCAAAACGTGTGTCAAATATTTCAGGGAAAATGGCACTATCTCAAATCTGAATGGAAGTGCGGGGAAATGAAGTGCCAAAAACGACTTCCCACGTCCCTATATTTCTTGTTCATTAGCAATTTCCTCACCTTTTCTTTCTTATATGCTTTCACTCTGTTCACTTGCTATTTTTTTTTTTTTAATCTTTTTTAACTTGTTCGAAACCCTACTGCTCCATCCGTCTAACCTATTATCCCTGTCCCTACCACCCTGGCGAATTTCTGCTGAATCATTCAGTATAAGAAAAATTATCTGCTTATTAATGTTACTTTTCGGTCAATTTGGTTGGCTGCACATTTTAAGGGCTGTCATACTCTGTTTTTTTTTTATGTATTGCGTCTGTATCCTGTTCGCCTGTCTATATTTTGCGAAACCTCTGGAACTTTAAAAAAAAGTTTTCTCTAGTATATATAGTATGTGGTCTTCTTTATTGTTATGCTGCAAAATACAGAGCCCATACATAAGCCTTCCTCTTACGCACTGAGGTTTTTGAACATTTTTCCCCACATTTTTCATATAATCTGTGGAAGGTAAAATTAAGTGGAAGAGGAGCATGCAGTTAACACGGCTTAGTTTAACATAATTATTTCAACAAGGGGTTCTTTGTTGTTGTTGTGGGTTTTTTTTTTTCGGGGGGGGGGGGGGGGGGGGGACAGGGGGGGGGGGGGGGCATTCTAGATCAAGGGAGGGAAGAAAAAGTCCGGGAAAAGGGTGGGTGGGGGGGGGGGGGGGGGGGGGGGGGAGAGTTGGAGGGAAGGGGCGCAGAGCTGACTTATTTTTCCCCGTTGGGGAAGGCCTAGTGTTATTCTGGGCTATCTAGTCTGAACGAAAAACTACAACCTGTTTTCATTGCAAGACCACCAGCAGACCACGATTCATTGATTGCCTTAGATTTCCTTAAGTCTTGGATTTCCTTAAGTCTTCTTCCTTCTCTTTCAGTGAAGGTCTTTGTCACTCCGTTTACACTGAGGAGTGTGCGTCCTGTATCCTGTGCAGGGTGTCCAACGTACTACGATATGCCACTTCAGTGCCGTTTGGCGCCGCTGTTCGGCATGTGTTGCCTGCAACCTTGGTGTAACTTTATATGTTCTACTACGTGTATACCAGTCAACTCGTGGATCAGGTCAACGGACAGAGTGAGTAACCCCCCCCCCCCCCCCCCACCCCCTCTCCCCCCCACCCTCTCTCTCTCTCTCTCTCTCTCTCTCTCTCTCTCTCTCTCTCTCTCTCTCTCTCCTCTCTCTCTCTCTCTCTCGTACACACACTGGCACTCACATACAGACGCACACACACACACACACACACACACACACACACACACACACACACACACACACATACACACACACACGCACGCACGCACGCACACACACACACACACACACACACACACACACACACACACACACACACACACACACACACACACACACACACACACACACACACACACGCACGCACACATGTACGAATTCACACAAGCATGCACGCACGCACACACACACACACACACACACACACACACACACACACACACACACACACACACACACACACACATAAATGCACCTCAGTAAATCTATGTTCCTCCATTATAAGGGCATGAACAATACCGAGTACGTGCGAATATGCATTGTTACAAACGCTTAGCGTAGCATGTTGTTTGTAATATCCTTTCACCCAAAATGAGCAGGTGCTGCTGCTATCACAAATGATGGGATATTTTGTTTGTTTTTACTGGATGATATTGCTATGAAAATTGTTCATGTACTTTGGATTTCTGCTTAGGTAGAGCAATAAAAAGATGTGCTTCGTCCTCTTTTCTTTTTCTCTCTGCACACATGGGGCATGCTTTCTTGTCCTATGTTTCACCCTTTCTTTCTTTTGCATTCAGACTCATTTAGATAGTTAGGAGTATCTGTCCTTGCTATTCTACAACATTCAACTAGACAAACTGCACATATAAATAATGGCAGAAACGTACGCGTGCGCGTTCACATGCACGCACACGCCCACACATACATACACGCACGCACACACCCACACCCACCCACACACACCCACACACACCACACACACACACACACACACGCACGCACGCACGCACGCACATTTTCATTAGCTAATACAGAGGCAAGCATAAAAGTAGGGCGTTGAGACTATGGTCAAAAGGTTAGATTTATTGTTCAAGTAAATGTTTAAGTATTGCTGATTTGAAGGACGGCAGTGATTGACATGTTTTTTGGCAGACGGAGGAAGAGAGTTCCACACAGATGGACCAAAAAATGCAAAACTAGATTTGAACAAATCAATGCGGACACGTGGTAAAATGTAATTATTTGAATCATATCGCATTGTTGCCATTTGGATAAACTCAGCAAGATATGTTGGCGCCATGTTTGCATGGACTTTAAACATTAGTACTGCTTTATTATAGGTCAGTTGGCTCTGCAGTGGTAACATCATTAGTTTTGCGAATTTGCTCGTGTGGTCGAGAGAGACTTGTCGGGAAGAATCAGCTTAATTCCCCGTCTATACATAGAGTTGATCTTTTTTATGTGATGTTCACCGGCACCACTCCAGACAGTGGACGCATAGTTGATGTGAGAAAGGCAATGGGCTTCAAAAAATAATTTCCGGATGTGTGGTTCAACATAATAACTGAGTTTATGGAGTAAAAACAAATTGCGAGCCAACTGTTTGCAAACATGATTTATATGTGATTGCCATTTAAAATTCTCATCGATGATCACGCCTAAGACACGATGTTCGGTAACCTGCTCGATCAAGGTTTCATTCATTTTTAGGCTCAATAAGATGCTGTCGTTGATGTTTCTGTCTCGATGTTAGGACCATACATTTTGTTTTGTGCGGATTAAGGACCATTCGGTTTTGGTTGCACCATTCTAAGACATCCGTTATACTTTGTTGTAACGATATTTGTACAGATATGATGTTTGTATCACTACAGTGAAGAGAGCTATCGTCAGCGAACAGATCACAGATGACATCATTGTGAGATATGTGCATCGGTAGGTCATTTATGAAAATACAGAAGAGAAGAGGTCCAAGGACAGAGCCTTGCGGAACACCACAGCTCACTATTCCTTCAGAAGAATAAGTACCGTTTAAGTAAACACGCTGGGTCCTATTTTCAAGATATGACTGAAAGAAGGTGACTACTGCGGATTTTGAACATATGCAGTAATTTTTTTTTTAATAATATGTTGTGGTCTACTAGATCAAAGGCTTTCTTAAAATCGAGAAAAACAGTTCCAGTGAGTTTTTTCTTTGTTGGCTGATAGCCATGTATCACAGAGGCGTGTCAAGGCCGTGTGGCATGAGTGATTTCGACGAAAGCCTGACTGAAATGGGTGGAACAGTTTGTGATGTTCCATATGTTTAGTTAGGTGTTTGTGAAACATGCATCTCAATAGGTTTCGATACAACGGATAAAAGAGATATTGGTCTAAAAATGTTTAAATCAGTGAGATCTCTTGATTTGGGTAAGGGAATGACTTTTGCAGCCTTTAGACCACATGGGAAGACATTCTGATCAATGCACAAATTATAAACATACGTAAGGGTATCAACAATGTAAGGTAGAGCAAGCTTGAGTATAGAAGCATTTAAGTTATCTGGACCCATTGCTTTTTTATTTTTAAGTTTTGAAATTAAGGAACCAACTTCATTAATAGCAAGCAGGGGATGCTAAATGAATCTCTTGTATTTAATCGTTCTTGGCAAAACGATTGGAGAACAGCTGGAGTCTCATATCGATTAAAAAATGTAACATTGGCAGCTGTCTGTACCGATTCGGTTAAATGAAGGAAATGATTGTTGAAAGTGTTAGCAGACCACATAGTCGCAGTATTATCTGATTTTTTTTGACTTGTCAGTTATTTCATTAACAGCACGCCGCCATAGTGATGCTGTATCCCTGTTTGCGTTTATCAGTTTCCTGAAATGCTCAGATTTTGATTTTCTAACTAGATCTGATACTCTTTCTCTCTTTTTTTTATATTCATCTACTTTTTTTGCGGTTTTAAGTGCATCCCTTAGTGCCATTTCTATAATAATGTCTTTTGTCAGCCAGCTGGGAAGTACTCTGTGTTTACCCTTTTTCTTCTAAGTGGAGCATGTTTATCAACGAACGATTGAGAGAAAGATTATACCAGGTATTATACGCTTCATTTGGATCTGTGTAATTGAGTACACTGTAGAAAGGAGCTAAGCTTAAGTCGAGGAAAAATTCATCCTTACTGAAATTTTTGAAGCAGCGATATTGAATGGTTGTGTGGCCCTTTTATTCTGTTGCTTTGGAAGTTTACAAGACCAAGTGCACAAAATGAGACAGTGGTGGTCGCTTATGCTTTTGTTGCCCACAGTTATATTGGATACCATGGCTTTGTTGTTCGTGTAGATATGATCCAGCAATGTAGAAGATGTCTTTGCGATTCTAGTTGGATTATGAATAAGCTGATGCAAGCCAAAGAGTGTGGTGGTCGCATCCCAGGCAGGCTGCCGTTTTAACAGATCAATGTTAAAATCACCGAGAAGAATGACATTTGGATAGCTCTTATATATACATCATCCATCATGCGTACAAAGTTGTCATACCAGAGGAAGGTGGCAGCGGGATTCCTATACATATATCCAACTAGAAGAGGGGCTGAGTTGGAGGGTTTTACCTGCAGCCACATGCATTCAACATTATCAGGCTCAAGGTCACGCCGCCTTTTTGTACAGTGAGCGATGCTTTGATGAATGTATATTCCAAGTCCTGTTTCACCAGAGTGATTTGCATCGCGTCGGACAAAGTTATAGTTAGTTATGGATAAAGCTGTATCAGTGAAACGGGAGTCAAGGCGAGTTTCACTAAGACCAAGCAGATGAATAGAGAGGGGATTCGTTTAGAAGAAAACAGATATCATGAACTTATTTGGTAGATGATAAACATTTAGGTGACCAATGCGTAATCCAGTATCAGTATTAATTACATTACAATGGTCCATTGTATTAATTCTAGAGCAAAGTCCTGTGCAATAAAACAAAATAGATATACTGTTACAACAACAATTAAAATATAAAAATCAGCAATTATAAAATATCCAAGAACACACAAAGTTCAAAAAGCAGGGCAATGAAGTTCAGTCCAAAGGACAATCCAAGTATGTGTATGATAACAATATTCAGGAAAGTATGACCAACCAAGAAAAATGTCGCTTTCAAGCTGTCCGGGTCACAATAGTACAGTCATCCACAGTAACTAAGCAATACAGGGGGAACAAGACTCACAGGGTTGGGGGGGGGGGGGGGGGGGGTAGGGAGGAGTCAGCGCGTGGTGGGAAGGTGGAGGTGAGACGGAGCAAGCAGGAGGGGAAAGAAGACACGGGGGGGGGGGGGGGGGGGGGGGGGGGGAGGGGGGGGGGGTGGAGCTGC
The DNA here is from genome assembly GCA_016801955.1 of Conus betulinus. Classification (NCBI taxonomy): domain Eukaryota; kingdom Metazoa; phylum Mollusca; class Gastropoda; order Neogastropoda; family Conidae; genus Conus; species Conus betulinus. Next base: position 60,713 of record JADBJO010007971.1, read on the forward strand.
TGGGCTGAGCGGCTGGGGATGGGTAAATTTGGGGCGGGAGGAAGGGTAGGCAGGAAGGTTAGGGCAAGGGCTCAGGCCTGCGCTTGGAAGGCGAGGCAGTAAGCTGTTATCTGAATTCCAGATACCGGAATTTCTGTTAAGCAGGGGGAGAGGAAGATAAGGATGCATTTGTGTCCCAGGATTGAAAGGCAGAGGAGGGAAGGGGGGAGAAAGGCCACATGGGGGGAAACATCGGCATTGATGTAATGGGAGGTCTGTTAAAGTACGGCATGGGTGGCATTGCATGGCGGGGAAAGGTTTCATTAGAAGAAGAAGAATTGATTTCTGGTGGACACTTTCAGGAGCATTGTCCAAGTGATTGTTTGAACTACGTTGAACTGTCTCTGGGGGTAAATTTGTAGGACAGGAATCAGGACGATATTTCTTACTGACTGGGGGTACGTGGGCTGCACACTCCGACAGAACTCAATAGGGACAGGCTGCTTGACTTGGTTTTCTTTTAATTTTGAAGATTGTGGTGTCTGGTATGGTTTGTTGCAATGGGCCGTTCCTGAAAAACAGCTCTGGGTTTGCCCCATTACCCGTATTCCGTGGAGGCCGGTTCACACGGAGTGCCAGAAAACTGAATGATTTGCCGTAACCAGAGCGATAAGCCACTGGCAGACAGGTGAACACCATCCGATGTGAAATAGCTTTGAACGATCCTAAGATTTTGATCAACGAATTTGTTTCAAACAAAAAAACATGCATTTGTTTCTGCACATAGGACATGCAGTTCCCTATTCATCAAATTGATGAATTTCAAAGGAATAGGTTTTCTAGGAAGTAGGGCAGAGACAGCAATTTTGGCAGCAGGAAAAACTCTTTTCACCTGTCCCAGAAGGTGACCAAAGTCCTGCTGTAGCGTGTCTACAGAGTAGTGTCTGTGAAGGTCGTTTCCCCCCACATGCAATGCCACCCGCTGCACATCCTCTCGTACTGCACAATCTCTGAGGGCAGCAGTTGACGTCAGTCACCTTCGCCCCAGGCATTGTGCGTACATGGGTGAGCCCCGTCCTGTCCAGTCTCTGTCGGTCAATATACTGAAGGTTAGAATCCCCCACAATGAAGTTGACAATTTTGCCTTTCGGGGGAAGACGGATCCTGAACTTTGGGGTAGTTTGATTGAGCTGTCGGTCAGAGACTGCTGTGGTATTACCTATGACAGGGGTGGAGTCAGTCTGCTGTCTGTCAAAGGCTGGTTTGTTGTTGGTGACAGTGACGGAGTCGGTCACAGCGTGAGTGACAGTCTGTTCTTTGTCAGCCGTAACACCACTATGCTTAGTACCCACGTCGCTAGATTGTTCCAGTTGTTTTAGTTCTGGCTGCGATGACTTTTTTGATGACTTTACAGTGGACGTGGTATGGTGTTGACAGTCACGAGCTGATTTCAAGAGGTGCTTTTGACGGTCAGACACACTGTCAATCAGCTTCGTTTGTTCTTTCAGCTGATTGCGTAGTGTGTTGCACTCATCTTGCAGACTGTCAATTTTTTCTCCTGCATCGCCTGTTTTAAGATCTAAGTTTGCTGTCAATCTGAGTTTTAATATCTGCATCAAGGCTTTTGATGCAAGATATACAGACAGATGCAGTGAAAGAAAGAGAGCACTGGATGCAGTTCATAGCTTCTGTGCTTGTACTGGCATTGGTGGTGGTGGGGTCTGTGTTGTCAGTAGAAGTGGTCTCCTCTGTGGTGGTTGTGTCAGTCTGACTAGTAGTTGTTCTGATCTCCGGGATAGTGTGGTCAGTGTCACTGGTAATTGTTCTTATCTCTGGGGTAGTGAGATCAGTGTCACTGGTAATTGTGCCTATCTCTGGGGGGTAGTGGGGTCAGTGTCACTAGTAGTTCGTTCTTATCTCAGGGGTAGTGGGGTCAGTGTCACTGGTGGTTGTTATCTAGTGGGGGGTAGTGGGGTCAGTGTCATGGTAGTAGTTGTTATCTTTGGGGTAGTGGGGGGTCAGTGTCACTGGTAGTTGTTATCTCAGGGGTAGTGGGGGGTGGTAGTGTCACTGGTCACTAGTGTGTTCTCTGGGGGGTTATCTGGGGGGTAGTGGGTCAGTGTCACTGGTATCTGGGGTAGTGGGTCAGTGTCACTGGTGGGTTATCTCTGGGGTAGTGGGGTCAGTGTCACTGGCAGTCTCTGTGACATCATTGTTGACCTCACAGGACTGTGAATCACACAGTGATGCAGACTCTGTGGTGACAGGCATGATGACGTGGTGGCTGGCTGTATCTGCAAGTTCAACGATAACGGGGCCTTCACACTGAGTTCCTGCATTGTCCTGCTGGTCACTGTTGGCATGTCCTCAGTGATGTAGCCCAGCGCCCTGTGCGTCCCACACATGGCTGGCATCCATACCAGAGTCCTGGAGTTTGCCCACAATGGCACACAATATTTGAAATTCAGTCTTTGCCCATGCCTCACACTTAAACCCCTGGACTAAGCATGAGCCAGCACCTTTTTTTCCTTGTTATTTTTTTGAGGAAATAAAGTGTTATAGTAAGACATTTTTCAGTGTCATGTTTGTAAATCTGAACAAATGTCTTTGCTAAATTGTATTTCGAAACCTCCTCACAGCACAGCGGTACTTTGAACTTTATTGCCCTCATCCCTGTCTTCCCATATAATATTGAACGGAGAGTCAGGGACAGGGTCATTCAGGTAGCGAAGAGCCAAGCATCACGCCAACGAGTGAGAGTTTTTAGTTGGGAACACCTGAAAGTTTTCTGTTTCGTGTCAAGCGTGGCTTTTAGTTCAGGGTTGTCTGACTGTACATTGCTAACAGCAGACTGCATCGTCAATTACTGTGGACGACTTGACCATGTTGGAGGGGGGGGGGGGGGGGGGGGGGGGGGTTACATGTAGACTGTGACGGCCATATTGGCCGGGGGGGAAGACGTGCTGTACTGTAGCTGTAACTTGTGAAGAGTAGTTAAGCAGCACAACACAGACAGGATGGAGTGGGGGAAAACCGGAGCAAAGGAACACGGGTTGACGAGGTTCATCTGATCTCCACCACAAATTAATTAGCCGGTTTTTACTGCCCACGTGTACACACACACTGGCCACAGACACGAACAGTCGTCCCTTGTACAAACTTCAGGCCGGGGTTGTTTCCTCCGCAAGGGGATCGGCTCACGGGGTGACGACAGATGAGGGCCACTTAGGGCGCCTGGAGGATCACTGCTTCAACAGCTGGAAGCAAATCAAGGCGTCTCGCCGCGCGTCCGCGGGCACAACACCACATAAACTGGTTGAAGAAATCTTGAGGGGAAGCAGTTTCACACTGATAACTTCCCTTTAAAACACACGTATGTAAATAAGAAAAATCCACTTCTGTTCACAGAAACAATGCACGAAGCGCCAGGCACTGTTTGGTCAATGAGAGGAGAGAGAGAGAGGAGAGAGAGAGAGAGAGAGAGAGAGAGAGAGAGAGAGAGAGAGAGAGAGAGAGAGAGAGAGAATATATATATATATATATATATACATAGAGAGAGAGAGAGAGAGAGAGAGAGAGAGAGAAGAAGAAGAAGAAGAAGAAGAAAAAAAAAAAAAAGAAAAAGAAGGAGGAGGAGGAGAAAAGATCTACACAGCAACATAGCAAATGTCGCTTTCGATTTTCAAATGAAGTACCCTTTAATGTTTTCAATGTTTTGTCACTTGAACACTTAATATTTTGGTAAGAATCAATGTAAGGAACATTGGGATACGTGTGCGTATGCATACACTCATACATACATACGCACATGCATACATATATACATAAACGTGTGTGTGTGTGTGTGTGGGGGGGGGGGGGGGATTCACAATATGGAATGCTGTCTTTAGTGGATGGGTGGTGGGGAGATGTGTAGTCCAGGCAATGGGCAGGTTTAAAGAATAACTTCTACTGCTTGTCTCTAGGCTCAATTAATTATGATTAAACTGCGCCTTACAAAGGCAAGCAACGGCTACTTTGTTAACTCCAGCTGTCATAAGTCTCTAAAACCACGTATTGCAAAACTTCTTCAAACTTCAGCCTAGAGTTTAAAAGGCTAAGCCGGATGACACATTTGAATTCATGTAGACAAACATAGAAGCACTTAGTCCAGTTGGAAAAAAAAAAACGGGTCGAATACAGCTATGAAGCGTAAATTTTGACATCAAAATGAATAAAATGCATAGTATATCATGACTTTTTAAAATCAAACATTGATTGCGCTATGACTAGATGGGCTAATGTATTGTTCCAATTTAGTCCAACACAA
>JADBJO010007971.1:70000-85000 GCA_016801955.1 Conus betulinus
CGTATGATGTGGCCAGGTCCACATTGTGTTCCCATGTAAAATGACCTAGGCCAGAATATACCTTTGATGTAAGCTAGCCTCGGCTACTTTATACTCGGGTTTCTTTAATTTAGCACAGTTACTATCCTGTAGACCATTTATACCCCCTTCCTTCTTCCCTAAAATCATTGATATTGAATTATGTGAATACTGGTTCGAAATACAGCCTTATAAAGTAGGTTAGGTGAATTACAAGGGAAATGTTTTATAGAATATTTATCATACCAGTGACATTTCATTCGAAATGGGGAAACGTTCAAAGCAGTCAGTGCACTTATTGCTTCGGTAAAATCACCGTCCTATTATGATTACAAAATTGCGTATTGACAAATCTGGATACAGAATGCCAGGTGTTACTGATATCATGTTTAGGGTGAAGTTTGTTTTTAGAGACTACAAGTTGTTGCGATGTACTTTGAACTGATTTAATGAAGATATGCTTTGAATAGTTTTGTTGAGAATGTGAAAATGTAAGTAAAACAAAGTTATAAACAAACAACAACGGCAAAAAGAGAAAAGAGGTATTGAGGAAGGAGATCGCCTCCAAAAAGGTAAACCAGAAAGGAAAAAAAAAAGAAAGTACGTTAATTGGTTAAATGCCTGTAAGCATACACACACACACACACACACACACACACCACACACACACACACACACACACACATACACACACACACGCGCGCGCGCGCGTGCGCGCATGCATGAATACACACATACACACTCTTGGACCAGATTAAAATATCCTATGATTAAAGCCGTAATTGAAAGTTGAGTAGATGAAATGGTCTCATCCTCAATCCAAAAGGTATAACCATCCCAATGCATAGAGGGAACAAATTGACAATAGTGACCACTTATAAACCAGCTACCTTAACCTACACTGATTTAGAAATGGTAACATAGACACTCGAAATTAGACTTCAGAGATTTGTTTTTTGAATGTAAATAGAGACCAACCTGGTACCTTGTGTCTTGCACTCTTCTGTATACTTTGCTATGCTTTTTGGGTGATCATTTCAAATATCTGTCATCTTCAGCATCCAGGTTTAACAGTCTCTCATTGATTTCATGGTCACCTGTTTCACTCTTATCCATCTTAATGTCTGAAAAGGATATTTCAAAACCAGCACCCCGATGACCTCCCTTCCTCCTTCCCAACAGCTCCTTAATGAGAACTTAACTATCTCTCAACCAGCTCTCTGGCATACAAGGCACCACGTAACGACAGAAAGTGCGATTTAGTTTTTAGGTACATTCGCAGTCTTGCTACAGCTTTGCGGCTAAACTTTCTTCCACATGCGACTTGCGACTGCTTGTAACACTTTCTTTGGCTTGTCGCTCAAAATAAATCTGAAATCAATGTACTGTCCCTATTCTGGCAGTACACATAACACACACTACACACTATCCCTGGCGTAAAGCTTGATTCAGCACTAAATAGTTCTCGAATATGTAGGACCCTTTTTCATTCTACCGTGCAAACTGAGAGAGGAAAAAAAAACACTTCACGTTTAGCGTGCCTGTGGACATTGGTTTAAGTGTTCAGTGAACGTGCGTTGTTAACGACCAATCTGTCGCCCCTGCCCAATTTGTTGCCCTGCGACAGATTGGGCTTCAACACCAGGACCAATTTGTCGCCCAGGCGACAGATTGGTCCTCAATACCAGGACCAATCTGTCGCCCATTTTAAGTTTTTAAGGGCGACAGATTGGGTCGCACTTCACTGTCGTCCAATCGGTCGCCCCTTGGCCAATTTGTCGCCAACTTACCTTGCCCTCAATAAGTTGATGTTGGGCCACGGTTTCTCTCATTCCCACGCTTTTTCTCACTTTAGGAGAAAGTGTGGGGGCTCACTTTCTCTCACTTAAGAAGAAAGTGCGGCACTTTCTCCATGTGAGAGAAAGTATGAGGGTGCCCCCACATTCTCTCCGATTGTGAGAGAAAGTGTGGAAAGTGCCCCATAATTTAATTAATTTATTATGTTCAGTTTCGTTATTAGTTTCTTGTCTTTCCTTAATATCAAACTAAGAGCCAAATAATAATAATATCTAAAAAAAAAAAAAGTGATGGAATGAGACAGGAGTTTATTGTTGTTTTTCTATTAAATGATCACATTGAGAAATCTTCAGAGTGCATAATCAATCAGAAAAATCAAACATGCAAGTGCCAAGTAGTTAGATCAACTAGTTATCAAATCCAAATAATATAATTCATGCTGGAAAGTAGGCAACACACAAAAATGTTGCTTATGTCATTTGGTAAGTCTAGATGGACATGGTCTTAAACATTGGCCATAAACGTTACCTGTCCAATACTCTCCCTATCGAACGGGGTGACCACGAAGTAGTTCAGTTTATTGTAAAATCCAAATGTTTACTACTTAGGCTGCGTATGCTCTAATGGTAATTTCATAATATTCACAAACTTGATAATTATTGGTCAGTGCCAAAATCAGTGGTCAGCTTCATGAAAATTTCACGTTTTCACTATTTCACTGCATATTGGTGTGTTATAAACGCGTTCTGTAGAGTTTACAATATAGATGCCTGGTGGTAAACAATATTGACCAGTGGTCAGTTTCATGTAAATTTAATATTTTCCTGAGTTCACTCCATATTGATATGTTTAATGCTTTCTTTTTTTTTAATGTAGAAGATCAGTGATCTGCAAGACAGACTAGTGGTCAGTTTTTATTTCAAATTCATATTTTCACTATCTCATTCTGTATTGATGTGTTATAGGTTGTATATGCTTCTTAAAACGTAGTATGACTAGTGGTTAGCAACAATGACCAGTGACCAGTTTGGAAAACATAATTGCTTACTGTATATTATATGAATATTTCTGTGCGTCTTGCAATTTAGATGATCAGTGGTCAGTGACAATGACCAGTGATCAGTTTGATGCCAATTCCATATTAAAAACAAAATGTCTGACAGACAGAGTGTTGTTGCAGTGGTCAGTGACAATGACCAGTGATCAGTTTGATGCCAAATCCATATTAAAATAAATGTTTGACAGACAGAATATTGTTGTGGTAACAACAGTCTACTGCACATAAGTCGACGTGCCAGGGGAAATGGATTATACGTTGACTTGTGCGTTGACTTATCCATCAGTAGGAAAACTCGACTTTTCAGAAAATGATGTCAACTTATATCGATTTGTCGGTCAGATGATTTTATATAGTTGACTCCACATAAGTCCGACTCCAGATTAATTGACGCAAAGGCTTGGTTTTATTTATAAGCCTCTTTATCTCTGTAAAAAAAAAAAGAGAGATAAATCGTTCTTGGATAAATCAACACTTTGGATAAATCGACCCTATAAACGTAAACTCTTCTTCCATAAGCAACTATCATCACACACACACACACACACACACACCACACACACACACACACACACACCACACTCACACTCACACACACACACACTCCATAGTCATATTTTTTTAATTGCAGAAGACTGAAAACCTATTTACCTTTTTTTTTTCAGAAAAGACTTTGAAGGAGGTTTTACGAAAACCCCTTTTAATGTGTGACATTGTTTTAGGACTTGTTCAATGTTCCATTTTCACTTTTGTTGAACGGTGGTCTTTTTTTCTGTTCATGTTTAAATCATTTGCGTGTCATTTTTGTTATTAACGTTGGCCTGTATTCACATCCGGATAGCATGGGGCCAATAGAGTTTAGGATTTTTGGAAGAGCTTCTACGCTGGCATGGTGACCAGTCCCCATGCTACCTCAATGTGAATACAGACTCTGAGTGTTTTTATATTGTTTTTATGTCTTTTTTTTCTAGACTAAGAAAACGTATGCGAGAGGTGCCTGCCAAAAGTGACTATCACAAGAGGAACTGGTACAATAACCCCAACACCAAATCGAAGAGAATTGGCCCCAATACCCTGAGAGTTACAGAGCCGCGATTCTTTATCACCCCGCCACAGGAGTAGAAACACTCCAACTTCAAAAGTATTTTCGTTGTGTCGCTGTGTTTTTTCTATCCGCTGATATATTCCCTCTTCTATCTTCCATATAAGGTCTATCCCATCAATATATGCAACACCTGGCCCAGTCTGTCGCCGGGCGACAGACTGGTCCTCGTCTTAAAAACCAGTCCTGTCGCCTGGGCAACAAACTTGTCCTGGTTTAAAGACCAGTCTGTCGCCTGGGCGACAAATTGGGCAGGGGCGACAGATTGGTCGTTAACAGTGCGTCAACAACAACTGACTCACAGCATGTCACATCGGACGATTCAGCCACAACTGAAGAAAAATAATCTCGTCAATCGGCACTGGTAGTGTTAAAATAGTGTTCGGAAGTGTCACACCACACACACGCGCGCGCGCACACACACACACACACACACACACACACACACCCCACACACACACCGCGCGTGCGCGCGTGCACCACACACACACACACACCACACACACACACACACACACACACACTCATACACATGTGCGCGCGCGCGCGCTCACAGGCATGCACGTTTTGTACACAGCATATTCTCTCTCTCTCCTCTCTCTCTCTCTCTCTCTCTCTCTCTCTCGGTTTTCAAGTCCACAGAGAATCGTATTTTTGGTCGCTCTTCGTTATTCCAATTATAATCGTTAATTAACACCAGACTACAAGAATTTCAGACTAAGAAGTGCAAGTGACTAATCCTCTGTAACAAAATGTCTGCAGACCATTGGCGTTCCGACCTACATGTGGCCATTTCATCGCAACTTATGTTTCTTTCATGGCCAAACGAGTGAAGCTGGCGGCAACCATGTTTGTTTACATACGGAAAGCGAGAAGTGCGCAACCCAATGCGTGCTCTTGACTGTTGTGCTTTTTACAGATTCTTCTCTGTGCCGGTGACATAGAACTGAATCCTGGGCCTGACAAGGAAATCGAAACTTTATTACAGACTATGTTCTCTCAACAGTACGACAAATTATTGGAGCTGTTCGAGGAAAAACTGAACTAGCGACTACTTGTGTTGAACAAACACATTATTTGAAAAGATAGACAGTGTTTTTTGTGACATCCGCGATCAAGTGCAAACGGTGCAGTCAAAAACAGCAAAACTGGAGGATGATTTTCGTACTGTGACACGGGAAATGAAAACGTTTCACACTTTTATTAGCAGTACGGAAGAAAAGCTAGCTCAATCACAAAAGACTTTGAAACCAACTCGACAAAATGGAAGCGCAATCGCGTCGCGATAATGCGAGGTTTTTCAATATCTCAGAGACTGAAGATGACAATTATGACTTATTTGTTGAGAAAATCCTTGATGTATTGCAAAACACAGTCCCTGGCAAGCGATGGAGACATGAAGACATCGTGCACGCCCATCGTTTGGGACGAAAAAGAACTGGAAATAACATTAGACCACGTCCAGTGATAGTCAGGTTTTCCAGATGGAGGGACAAAATGGATATTTTAAACGAAAGGGCGTGATGGACTGCAGAAAAAAGGAGTTCAGGTGGCAGGAGACCTGACGACCAAGCAGCAGAAAACGGTTCAAGAGTACAGAGACAGAGGCATTCGTGCCTATTACAAGGGGAGCCAGCTTGTGGTTGCAGGCCCCCTTCGATACCATCCTTGAACCGTGACACTTTTGCCGAAGTACTTCGGCGGGGGTTGACAACACCACATGACGTACCGAGCTGCACATTGACCAGCAGCACAGTCATTCAAGAGCATCCCAGAATACCAGTACAACAGACCATACCCCCCCCCCCCCCCCGACTACACGGAATAACCCCAGTCATCACTGGGGTAGTGGAGGCATCAACAACTGGTACCAGGGTACTGGCCCGTGCGGAGGGATCGAGAGTGAAGTGAAGTGGGCAGGGGGACTATGGGAATGGTCCCCTACTACTAGCTATCAAATATCACTCCACGGGGCAGGACTACAAAAAATCATCCCCAGTTTGACAGCCACCCTCTAACAAAACCACGCGAACCTCATTCTGTGCCTACTGTTGCTGAGGAGTCAGCCAACCTGTAGCAGTGAGAGCTTGTGATTCATCGCCATCATCTTCAGGATTCCCTTCTGTTTCCCCTGACTGTGGCACGAATGTTTCTCGGTCAGGGCCAGGGTGGGATACCATACATCACACAGTCACTGCAGAGGCCGGCCACCTCGGAGAAACAGATCACAGACACACTATGCAGCGGTGATCTGAGGGAGCCTGCTGGTGCTACCTGTCCAAGGGAAGCTCTATTGATTTTCGAAGTTGCTGAGAAAACCACATCTGAAAAACCGTGCAGTGATGCTGAAGACCTCTGATCGTGATGAACACAACAGCACTCTCCGTTGCACCGGCAGATACAGCTGCTCCGTGCACGAGTCCACCCCGGGGTACAGGAGCATCTCCTGCAGCAGAAGCTGGTATACGTGTGTCACCTGCGTTTGGCGCTAGTGACGAAAACACTGATCGTGAAAACTCTAGCGCCACTTCTCCTAAGGAGCACATTTCCAATGCATCCGCGGAAGACTGCCCTACCCAGCCTGAGCAACTGACTGTGTGTGCTACCCATTCCATCGACGAGATCCGGACTTCGCCAGTCCCAGTGATTCAAGACAGAACTCGAAGTCATACCCGTACGGCTAGTGTTCAGAGACGTCTTAGAAGTGCGTCAACGTCACATACCTACGATAGAAGGCAGCTGACATTGGCTGAGAGTGTGTCAACAGCAAAAGAACAGCAAAAACACTTCCAAATCAACAAATATATAAATAGGGACGCGGCCCGGCCCATATCAGTTCAAACGATAAACCGCGATCTATCTACTTCTGGTTTACATTTCCTGTCATATAATATTGAAGGACTGGCATGTCTACAGGATCCAGAAATGCGTATGTACTTTTTCCGGTTTTGATTTTTGTCTTATGGGTTGAGACTTTTGCAACAACATTTCCCATCTGCGCCCTATTTATTCCCCAACTATGATGGTGTTTGTCTCCCCTGCTGTTAGTTTGTCAGATGCTGTAACTGCAAACGATTATCTGGTGGTCTTATTCTTATGGTTAGAAAGGAACTTATGAAATATGTGGAAAGAATACTCCTCGAATATGACAATATATTAGCATTAAGCCTTGATAAGGACTAATGAAACAGAGGCCCATGTTGTCTTAATGGGCATTTATTTACCCTCCAAGTTTCGTCAGCTACTACAAAGAAACAGATGTTTTAGAATGGTGTCGCTATGTTGGAGCAATGTATTGGAAGTGATTGAGAATGTGGGTGATGTTTCGTTCATTCTATTTGGTGACTTTAATGCACGTACTGGCTGTTACAACACCATTGAATATGACGTTGTTGACGATCTCATCGAAAGCGTCGGTCATAAGGACCATACCAGTGAACGTGGCAGACGATTATCAAAAGATCGTGTGTTGAATGATTTGGAAAATATTTGTTGAATGTATGTGATGAATTTTGGTTTTCCTTATAATGAATGGGGCTTTTGAAGATCATAAAATCCTCGAACTTCACGTACGTCCTCCAACACTGGCTGTAGCGTTGTAGATTACTTTATTGTTTCAAAAAAATCTACTACGGTTTCCTCTGAAATGATTATACAGCAAAAAATAGAACACACAAAAGATATGCCAATAGAGCTTTCTTTTCATTCAATATGTCTCTGACTCCATGCTAAAAGTACAACAAACTGTTAGATTCGAAAATATCAATGGAGAAGAACATCTAGATGAGTTTTCTTTCAATCTTGGAACAGACCTAACAAAACAAATGGTTAGAGAAGCCGAAAACTTAATTGATATTGACCGTAACGAGTCACTTGGTAAATTTAAACGAAGCTCTTTTAAATGCAGGGTGCAAGTATGAAGACAGTCATCACATTGGGCAACCTCAAAATCAAAAATGATTTGACAAAGATTGTAGAGACTGTAGAAAAGACGTACGTGCAAAAGTTGAGGAAATTTAATAACACTGACGATCCAGATGACAACCAGTCATACCTGGACAACCGCAGAGAGTACAAAGAACTCCTGAGGCAAAAAAAGGCAAAGCCTAATCGCGAACTTCTTAGCTCGTTACCAGGAAACTATCAAAAATCCGACAGCATTCTGGACAAAATAAAGAAATATCTTGCATAAAATCCGTAGCTAACGCAATAAGCAAGCACACCGCGATTGTTTGAACATTTTCAGAAGATTTTAATGATCTAACACTCAATCACATGTGATAATGAAACAGTTGAGACAACTCGTGATAAGCAATAATACAATATACCTTTACAAAAGACATTTCTGAGCATGAAGTTTACCACTGCGATTCGCTTTTAAGATAAGTCCTAATCTGCAGGTCCAGATGTATTATCAGTGAATGTTTTTAACACTCTGCTGTGATGTGTGTTTCTTATCTTACAAATTGTTCAATAGGTTATTTTCCACGGGATTATATCCCGACTGTTGAGACCAGAAGCAAAATTCAACTTTTGTGTAAAAAGGTGATAAAGAAATCCTGACAATCATCGAGGAATAGCTGATTAAACATTTCCCGCCAAAATACAGTCATATCCTTAATAATCGCTTTAAACAAATGGTTAGAATCAAATCATCTGAATTGAGAGAAACCAAGCAGGTTTTCCGTAAAAAATACAGCACAATCGATCATATATTTACGCTATTTTTCACTTAAAGAAAAACAACTCGTAACCATAAAAAGATGTATGGTTGCTTTTTATCGACCTTTCGCAAGGCGTTCGATTCTGTAGATAGAACCAAACTGTGCACTGTGCCTACAAAGAATGGGATTAGGGATTAAGGGTATCAGTAGAATGTTTAAAGCGATCACCAGCATGTATGAAGTTGTGAAGCTAAAGTCAAAGCTGGGGGTGACCTAACAGACTCTTTGTGTTCCAGGGGAGTGAAGCAAGGTGAAACTTGCAGTCCTGTATTGTTTTTGATGTTTATTTGATGATGATTAGCTAAGGAACTTTTGTCTGCGTGGTAGACATGCGTCCAACTGATTCCTGACGTACTTGAAATTTGTATAATGTTGTTTGCTGACGATGTTGTTCTTTTGTCAGATACGGTGTGTGATTTACAAAATCAGTTATATGTTCTGTATGGAAATGTCGCACAAACTAGGCCTGACAGTTAATCTTGAAAAATCAAATGTAGTTGTATTCAGAATGGTGGATATCTAAGTTCCATCGAAACGTGGATGTATGGTACTCATTGTATTAGAGTTGTGAACTCTTATAATATTTGGCATAATTTTATCAACAAGACTTTCATTTTCTCATACTCTTACCGATATGTCAGATCGTGCTAGGAAAGGCATTGTGAGTATCTTCAGACTTTTGAGAACACTAGGGGGAAAATCTCATGCATATTTTTCAAATTATTCGATGCTCAATTCAGCCGTGTTGTCTTACGGGGCTGAAATCTGGGGTCCAAATACAGATTTGAAATTATAGAAAGAGTGCACCTGTTTGCAATAAAACGTTTCCTAAATGTCAGTATCAGAACCCCTATGATCTTGTTTATATGGTGAGACCGGAAGATACCCCCTGTTTGTTAATATTTATATCAAGTCTGTTAAATATTGGTTAAGAATCTTGAAAATGGCAAATTATCGACTTCCTCACAAAGCTTACAGGATGTCTGTTTTTATACATGAAAACAATAAGAAATCGTGGGCTTCGTCAATGTGCTATTTGTTTCTATAGATACGGCTTTAACGATGCATGGTTAAATCAGGGAGTTTTGTGATGAAAGACTGTTTTTAAAACTGTTTAAAGAGAGGCTAATTGCTTGCTGGTACAAGAGTGGTTTGAAAACATTAATACCAATGATAGATATACCTTGTATTCAAGTATTAAGTCCAGTTTCTGTATATCCCCGTTTCTTTATACTGTTAAAAACTTCAAAGCTAGGAAAAGCTCTGATACGGGTACGTTTAGGTGTTTCCCAGCTTAAAGTACACAACTGCGATTTGTGGCAAATTTGAAAGAATCAGATCTCATATGCCCAGTGTGTAATCAAGATACAGAATCCGAAATACATTTTATATTAATTTGTCCAGCTTACGATGAGCTTAGAGATCACTACATATCTAAAAAGTATTTCAACAATCCATCATTGTCCAAGTTAAGCATATTGCTTGCATCGGAAAACAATCTGATCATTAACAGACTTGCTATTTATCTTATGAAAGCTTTTGATTTGCGTATTTTCTTATGTCAATCGTGCGGACATAGATTGTTCGTTTGATGTTTTCTAGCCACATGAATGCATATGTATGTATATGTGTGTGTTTACGTGTATAATTTGATTTTCGCATTTACTTGTATAGCGTGCATCTCACCCCCTTCTCCATTCCACCCACCCGTCTACCCTTTCCACCACCACCACCACCCACCCCACACCCCCCCCCCTCACCCCTTTACCCCCCCACCTCACCCCTCACCCCTGTTCCGTACCCCTCGTTGATATGGGCCGAAGGCCTAATCAGTAAAACAGTTCAGTGTTCAGTGTTCTCTCTCTCTCTCTCTCTCTCTCTCTCTCTCTCTCTCTCTCTCTCTCTCTCTCTCTCCATAATAAAAGTATGTGGTTCATAAACAAGCAAACAATGAAACCAGTACACACCCCTCAACACACACACACACACACACACACACACACACACACACACACACCACACACACACACAACACACCACACACGCTCGCGTATCAGGCATGCACGCAAGCGTATCTTCTCTCCTCTCCTCTCCTCTCTCTCTCCTCCTCCTCTCTCGTCTCTTTCTCCTCTCTCTAGTCCTCTCCTCTCTCTCTCTCCTCTCTCATCTCTCTCTCTCTCTCTCTCTCTCTCTCTGTAATGAAAACGTGTGGGTTCAAAAACAAGCAAGAATCAACACCAGTATCCAGTGTAAGATCTTAACCCGTCTCTCCTCCTCTTTTTTTTTAACTGGCTCACATGACTCCCGTTCTGTCACATGCCCTCCACGTTACCAATATTTAAAAAGGCTGTGACCAGTCTGCAGTTGCAGATATGTGCACGCGTGTCTGTGACACCGTGCTCTATAACAACATAGTTCTGCCGTACAAATATATCTGCATCTTTTTTCTTTTTAACAGTTTAAGGTAACACACGGCAGCAGTATTTCATTACAAACGTTCAAATCTTCGGTGTTTTGTATTTGATTGATTCTGCACCTTTAAACACTGTTTTTTATCTCATGATCTCATCAACAGCCTTTAAAATGATCAGAACAATGAAAAAAATGCAATGAGGGAGGGACAAGACCCAAGGTAAAAATGTTTCTTGTCTTTCTTTCATTTTCTCAAAACCTGCATTTCACAGTATATACACACACTGACATTCATGTGAGGTTTGTTCATTTATGTTCGAGTAGTAGACTGTTCCCCTTTGGCATGCTGCTTTTAGGTGCTTTTTATCTTTATTTTTAAAGAAGGATTTTTATTTTTTCTTTGATTTTGTTGCATGTATGCTGATATTTGCAAATTATATACCGTTAAAAAAAAAGTTCACTTTCAGGATTTTTTTGTCTAAAAAATAAAGTTGGCCTGTATGATAAAAACCCTCTCTTGCAAACAAAGATAATATGAATATCTACATAACAAAACAAAACAGCAAAAGTCTATGTCCCAATACTTATCACACAAACTCAATAACAAGTTTTTTTTTTTGTTTGGTGGCCATATTGGATGTTTCCATGGCAACGGTGGGTAAAACGGACCTACAAAAGCTTCTTTTCAATCTATGGATAATTTCCTTCAAAGTAACAGTAAAGAAAATTGGAATGATTTGGAAAAGAACATTTGACTTGGTGCACTACCATTTCTCACCTTAAACTGAGAATAGTGACAGAAGTTAAAAACGCAATTTCGAAAAGGAATGGGACCCACGCTTGAAAAAAAAATAATACAGAGATTGAAGCTGTTCAGCAATGCATGTGCAGACGCAAAGACCCAAAGCTACAAATGCGGTCAAGAAGCAGAGACTTGGATATGCACAGTGGCGAACTGATGCAGCAACAGAAGCAGCAAAGACAATGCAGAAGACGAGAATGAATTGATCAACTAAGACGCCTCAGCCGTGAAAAAAGAAGATTCATTTGGAATGAGAAATGCTGAGGTAAGATATACACGCTAGAGCTAGGAAACGTTTCAGGATGTTGCAACACTCTAGATACTAGATGAAGCTGAAAGATGCCAAACGAATATGCAAAAGATACCTAAATATCCTGCTGAGAAGCCGGCTCTAACAAAACTTTTAAGGTACCAAATTCTTCAGACCCAAAAGGCCCTATCTCAAGTTTATTATCACAAGCGAAAAGTGAAGGATGATGCTGCGCAAAAATAACATGCAGTTTTTTATGGAACTTTATCCCCCCCTCCCCCCCCCCCCCCCCCCCCCCCCCCCCCCCCCCCCCCCCCTTCCACCACCGGCCCATCCCCCTCCTTGTCGTGCATCATTCGTCATTGTGAACAAAAAACTGTGGGTTTCATGAGTTCTGTTTTGACTACAGGCTTATGATCATACCACAGATGCCGAAACTATCCACGCTTAGGAAACCTCCTATGTAGACTAGCAAAAGTGAATGTGACAAAGAAATCGTTCCTTTGATTGTGCCACCTTTACTATTTACAAACCATAAATGTCCATTTGTTCAGTTCCTCTCCTCCATTACTACCTCCCACACTCCCTTGTCCCTGAAGACTCACTGTTTACTACCCACGCTTGCAGCTTTCTTCCAGCGCTTCCACGTCTTGTGTCTGTCACCAGTACCCCTGTATCCGTACAGTTCATTTTAAAAAGGGATGAATCCCCCTTCTACCAAAGTCCCTTCCCTCTACAGTCTCATCTTTGTCCTTGTGATTGCATTCATCTATTTCCAACATAGGAAAGCAGCCGAGAAGTTAGGATCAAGTATTCAGGACCATACACACTGCAATTAAGAATTTCTCTGAAGTCATTAACACTCTAGTGTCACAATTCTCCCTAGGGGTGGACTCAGACACCTCGTGATTGTAATTGAATGTAATACCACGCACGGCGCTTAGACTCACGAAATATTCCAAGCAACATAACTATTCACAACTTTAACTATCCCGCGAAATATTCCAAGTAACATAAACTATTCATAACATTTAATCAGTCCCACATCCTTTTCTAATTCCATGCCATGAAAGAAAATAAAGGCGAAAAGAATGGTAAAGGGATGGCTAAGCTATTTGATTGACAAAAGTCGATGATGATCCCACCAGAATCCCTTGAGAGTGCCTAACACTATCCCACCTGATGCTCAAGATGCCAATGATGAAAGATGACAAAACTTGGGATCGTTTAACATGGGGGCACACACACACAACACACACACACACACACACACACACACACACACACACACACACATATATATATATATCTATATATATATATATATATATATATAGAGAGAGAGAGAGAGAGAGAGAGAGAGAGAGAGAGAGATAGAGAGAGAGACACTCTAGTGTCACAATTCTCCCCAGGGGTGGACACGAGTCATTAAAGTCCCTTGAGGAAGACCAAAAGGTCGCAATATTGGGAATATATATATACTATATATATATCTATATATATATATATATATATATATATATATATATACTGTTATAATGAATACTTATATAGTGCCTGTTCTCAGCTAGAGACCAAATTCTTAGCGCTTTACAATCCACACTCGTTTCTCACGGGGCTGCCTACCTGGGTAGCGCCGACTGAAGAGCTGCCAGCTGGCGCTTCATTCAGTTGTTTCCCGTGTCATCCAGTCCATTTCCATTAATTTTTTGTTAACTTAATTTCCTTTCATTCTTCATTTTTCCATTTCTCACGCAGGGTGCGTATTGTGTGTAACGTGTCATCCATTCCAACGGCCAACTGGCCTTATCTTCCGAAAGTTGGTGATGGGATTTTACGTGTGTGCAAGATGTTATGCGTGCGTTCACACACGGAACCTCGTTTATATCTTATTCGAAGGACTGTATGGGAAATGGAGTTAGAACCAATGTTAACTCCGAGGGAAAAATCCTCCTGTACCGAACAGCCCGGCGGAGATTCGAACTTGGAGCCCCAGGATTACGAATCCGGCGCTCTACCAACTTAGCTATTCCGGGCCCCCATATATATACGTGGTGATAATTTCAAATATCTGTCATCTTCACCATCCAGGTTAAACAGTCTCTCTTTGATTTCATGGTCACCTGTTTCACTTTTATCCATCTTAATGTCTGAAAATGATATTTCAAAACCAACACACCCGCATTACCTCCTCGCCCTCTTCCCAACAGTTCCCTTATGAGAACATAACTATAATTCAACCAGCTCTATGGCATACACGGCACATATATACATGTACACACACCACACACACACACACCACACACACACACACACACACACCACACACACACACACACACACACACACACACACTTTTGTTTGCTAATCTCTTTTGTGTGTTTTTAAAACCTCTTGATCTTGCTTGCTTTACGGATAGAAAGAAGAGATAAACATATATATATATATATATATATATATATATATATATATATATATATATATATATATATATATATATATATATATATATATACTTATTCAGTTATTTATCTACTTATCTCTTCTTTTTATCCGTAAAAGCAAGCAAGATCAAGAGGTTAAAACACACAAAAGAGATTAGCAATCAGTATTTTAAATGGGGACAACAGCCCAGTAATTAATTAAGTTTGAGCGAAGTATTTTATCTGAACTTGAACATAATAATAAAAGTGTTGATGATTGTGACAAGTAGAGGTGTCGGGTGTGGTCCTTTAGAGGAAAAAAAGAATCTGATCTCTTTTAGCATTATAGAGTAGTTTAGGTCAAAATTCACTTCTCTTTTAACAGTGGTGGAAGGAGCAACTTTCCGATAGTAGT
>JADBJO010007971.1:90000-103352 GCA_016801955.1 Conus betulinus
GTGAGGAGGGACAAAGTAAACGGTAAAGCAGAACAAAAGTTAGTCTGCGAGAAGAGGAGAGAAAAAAAAACGAAAAAAGACGAGGGGTGGAAACAAGGAAAACAGCAAAAACCGAACAACAATAAAAAAAAGAACCGGCAAAAACACAAGGGATAGTCAGCAGACGAAAAAGAAGAAAAAAGAGGGAGGAACGGAGACGCACAGCAATCTTCAGAAAGCACAGAGACGATCTAGAGTGGTGGAAACCACATATAGTTGCCAGAGAACAAACAGGAAAGCGACCGCATGGAGACAAGACCCAAGAAAAACCGGAGGGGGGGGGTGGGGTGGCGAAGCGTGTAAACAAAAACACGCACATAAAAGCAAAACACATGGGAAGCTGAAAAACGGAACGACAAACCAGAAAGAGAGATCTAGAGGCGACAAAGTCTGTCAGAGAAAGCCACGCTGGGTAGGGTAACCAAACGTACCAATGTGGTAACAGTTAGCAAAAAAAGGGTAGACTGAAGTATGTCTTACGAGATGCGCCGTGGACCGTCTCAGTCAAGTCAAATTAAACTTTTCCGAACGCAGACCTAGAAGAAAAGCACGGCCCACGTGGCTTCCCCGCCCACCAGCTATCGTCTGCGCGTCCTCCTGCGCCTGCCGCCCCTTGTGCTCGTCCTTCCCTCGCTGCCCCCCTCAAGGTGGAGGGCACGGTGTCATGGGTCCTTCCGTACCCCCCCCCAACCCCCCCCCCCCCCTGGGTGGGTGGGGAAGCGAGTGTGGCGGGGCCGTATTATCCTCTCATCCGGTGGAAAGCAAAGAGAATCCTCGCCTCGGAGTCTGGGGGAAAAAAGGTGGTTACTCGCTCTCCTTGCCCTCGCGCCCAAGCTGCGTGCCGAACGCGCGGGCTCCGTGGGGGGGGGGGTGGAGGGAACCCTTCGCTCCCCGGCCCCTCCTTCCCCCTCCGCCCGTTCCTTCCTTCCCCCCCCCCCCAGCCTTCCACCCGTCCCGCCCCCGGCGTCTCCACTCCTGTCACCCCCCCCTCTCCTCCGCGTTTCCCCCCCCCGTGCCTTTGTGCCCTGGTTTCCCTTTCGGCTTCCTCCCTCCTCCTTTCCCTCCTCCACCCCAATCTCCTTCCCCTCCTCCCCCCCCTCTTCCCCCCCCCCCCCCCCCCCCCCCCGCCCCCCCCCCCCCACCCCCCCCCCCCCCCCCCCCCCCCCCCACCCCCCCCCCACCCCCCCCCATCCCAAGAAAAAACCACCCCAAAAAGAAAAAGTTGTCACGTCCTTAAATACAAGACGAGCAAAAGTCAAAGACCCCCTACAGTCCATTTTCTCCCCTCACCCCCTGCTACCCTCCCCCCCCTACCGAAAAAATGAAACCAAGCTAACTTATGAAGCAGCGCGTCAGGGCTACTGCACTACCGTTTCAAGGATAATCTCGCACCAGCACACAACACAAATGCTTGGACCACGTTCGCGACAAACCACACGCGCACATGCCGCGCTCACACCCCCACCACCACACACCCCCCACACCACACCACACAATGCCTTAAACTCATTCTCTTACGAAACGCCGGAGGGGTCGGGGATGTGTTGGGGATCGGAAACAAAACGTTGCCACGTTGTAAGGAGCAAGCTGTAAAATCTGATCCGGTTGCATAAGAGACTTTTTCTTTTGGGGTGGGGGTGGGGGCAGGCAATCCAGGTCTCCATTATACCCTCCACTTTGCACACCACACGACATGGGGAGGGGGACTCTAAGAACTTTTGTGTCAGTCCTGCCCCCGCTCATAGACGCCAACTGCAACACGCACAATTAGCGCGCAATGACCAGAATGGGATGAGGGTCAATTTAGCTGGGGGCTAGGCGTTGCAACCCCGTACTTGTTGGTACGGACGAGGTTGGAAATTGAAGGAGAAACTGGGGATTGGGGAGGGTTTGGGATGTAGAGGCGAGCTAGTGGGCACGAGGATAAAACTATATGGGCAACAGGTGGTGTATGGCATTAGTTTTGTGGCGAGGGCTCGGCAGCAGGCTAACGAGCACTGGAGCTGGCATTGCATCCACAAGGACAGGAACCGAGCACTTATGTCTCTCTGGTATTGTGGAGGTGCTTTCGGGCCCCCGATAGGGCCACAGGCTGCGGGTCATGCTGACAAGGACTTTGGCGTCTGTGGATCCTAGGGTATGGTCCACTGCAACTTGGTACACCTAATAGTGGAAGACGACCCTGGCGTTTGGGGTCCTGGGGGTAACGGACCCGGGATCACTTGGCCCTGTGTAACGAAACGCATGGACGTTTGTGTCCTGGGTGTATGGACGGGGACACTTGGGCCCTTGGAACGACCATGGTTACGTTTGGGGTCCTGGGGGTATGGACCCGGGAGCACTTGGTGCCCTGTGGGAGAACGAACCATGGACGTTTGGGTCTGCTGGGGGTATGGACCGCGAGCACTTGCCTTGGAACGAACCTGAAGCACTGGGCCCTGGGGGCGAACGACCCCATGGAGCGTTGGGGTCCCTGGGGGTATGGACAGGGATGTACTTGGGCCTGTGGGATACGATACCATGTACGATGGGGCTCCGGGGGGTAGGGGGTATGGACGCTCACACACTAGGAGCCATGTGAGGCTAAGGACACCATGGGCTTTTGGTTCTGGTTTTCTGGAAGGTGGATTCTGGTTCCACTGTAGCCTGCATATACGAAGGGGCACGATTCCTCTGCAAACCGACAGGTGGGGGTGGGGTGGGGAGAGGACCCATGGGTTCGGCATTTCCCACAATGGATTGCTGTTCCTCGCACAAAGATTTGGAGAGGACGTTACGGTGATAAAGATTAGCTGTGATAACACGCTTCTTACATGGCAAGGTGTTGAATACACTTGCTCCTTTTTGACATAGATAACATTAGATTTCTGGAAAATATGGCATTTCGCACTCGAATGCAATAATCCAGTAAGCCCTCCACCAAGTTAATTTTGGGATCCGCCTTTTAAACGTTCCGAGTATATTGCAAACGCACTTGACATGTAAGCTTAACGTGATTTAGATTATTCAACCATCCACATCGACTATCCCACAAATTGTTCAATCAGAACAAAAAAAACTTGTGTCATAAACACTTTCATTTTTCCCCACCAGTGGCTACATTGTGAGCAGAGGAAGCAACAAGCAATCGGCAAAAGGTCCAACGCCCATGATTTCGGCCATCCCAAATAGAGCGGGGCAGGAGGATGTAAACAAGCAAGCAAAACATAGGGCTATGCCCCTTAGTGGTGTTGGCCATATAAAGGGAGGTGATGAGCTATTATGGAAACTGTCGAGACACTCGGATGATGTTTTGGTATGGTATAACAGTCGTCATTATAAAGTATAATATTACATGCAGTTCGTATACACACTTTACGATAGAACATACGATAGACGCCAACATCAAACACAGTGTTTACGATGCAGTTCTTGGAACACCAGTGTGTAGCAAATACCTTCATTTATAGTATAAGTATTAGGAGAAGACCCAATTTTTGAACGCGTGTGGTGACGGGATGCTTCTTTTATTACCATGGGGTTGTGACTACATTCGGTCCATTGTCACACCCACCCTCGGTGGCGGGGCCACTTAAGTTTATTAATACACACCATTGAAAGGGTGTGCATTTAATAATAAAACTTTGCGTTAACACCACTTAGTAGATTAACCCGTACAGGAATTGGATTTGGCACTATCCCAGTATAACATACCAGCCCTGTCGGGTTACATGGACGTGATTATATATACTACGAATACGGTACGGTCAGCCTCAGTAGAGCTTGCCCTAGGTAAACACTGGAGTTAAAGTGCGCAACGACAGCCATAAGCAAGGCGAGCCACAGAACTTCATGGCTGCCTCGAAGGTTTGCATGCTTGCTTGCCCAAATGTCAAAATCTTCAATCTTCCGCTGATGCCAATGCCACCAACTGCTAGTTTATATCGGGGAAGAGCAACCCTGTCGATAATCCTATACACCCACTACAATCAAACCGATATTTATTTTCACTAAATGGTTGCAATCATCGGTAGCCATGGCCTCCCTCACCTTCCACTGACCACACCTAGCTCTCCCCCTCTTGCCCCCAATCTCTCTCTCGCGCCCTCTCTCCTCCGCTCTCTCCGCTCTTCTCCTCCTCTCTCCGCTCCCCTCTCCTCGCTCTCTCTATACTCTCCTAGGTGTCCTCTCGCTCTCTCTTCACTTTCTCTCCCTCTCTCCCTACTCCTCTCTTATCTATGTGTCAAAGGCACCTCCTTGCATTCCGCCTTCTTTACCACTCATTTTCACAAGTGATAAATTTGTTTTTTTATATCGACTTGTATGTTTCCTTCATTCCATGAACTATTTACCTGCGAGTGTTTGTGTCTTCATGTGTATTTACATATATGCATTGCATAAAAGGGTAGGGATGCCTCTGCTCAAACAAAGCTTTGGCCTAGTCCCGCTATATTCCAGCCCCACCCCCCCCACCCCGCGCTGCCAAACTCCTCTCTTTCTGTGTTGTGGTGTGTGGATGTTATTTTGTATGTTTCCCAGCTACAACACGCACAGCTTTGTGTGTGACAACAGTAGGCCTAACTCAACTAAAACCCCCCCCCCCACCCCCCTCCCCCTCCGCCTCCTCTCTCCTCCCCCCAATCATCACCGGTCCACTCTTGCACCCATGACAACGCTAGCAACTTCTTGTCTTGTCCCTCGCTGCCGGCCCCTTACACCGTGGAACCGTCTTTAAAATCTTCGTCCACCTTGAGTCGTGCTCTTGTTTGGCAGCTGGATAACTTGGATATTCCAACCCCTTCTTTTCAACGTGCCCCTTTCCCCTTTTCCACACATTTACTCCTCCCATCACACTGGCAGCTGCCTCCTCCTCCCCTCTCGCTCTAAAGGTCGTGGACGGTCTAGGAAGGAAGGATCGCTGTCAACAGCAGGTCATTGATCTGTTCGTGTGGTGGTGTGGTAAGCTAGGGTGGGGTGGGATGGGCGGCGGTATAGTGGACTAAGGGCAGGGCTTGTTTTTGTGTGTGCTTACCTACCCATCCTTCCCGAGTATACATGTAAATGAACATGAACATAAACACTCGTTGTAATAAATGATTGATGGCACAAGGAACAAATTGTGTTCGTCCGTCGAGTCGACGAGAACCACTTTCAGTCATCTTGGCGCTTTGAGAGGGGAGGGGAGGGGGTGGTGGGGATAATTTGTGGATACTCAGGTAGTTGCTGATCAAGCTGATGAAGGAATGTTCCGTTCGAAACTGTGCCACATTCGTGTGCTAGACTTCAGCAGGGTATGGAATCCAAGCTAGTTCTTGCCACTCTGGGAGCAAATACATCGCTTTCTGGGTCTCCAAGAGGGTTTGGGGGGCACCCATTTCTTTGTTGGGGCAATGTGAGGGAAATCGGGCGATGATTTTGTAACTGATAGATTGATTGGTGGTTTGAGTACGTTGTTGAAGTATTCTGCCCCCAGCGTTCCAAGATTTTTAACCTTATCAGTGATCAATGTGTTTTTCCATCAGCACTGAACGGAAGTGATGATCCCGGTGATGCAGGCTCATAAATTTCTTTCAAGGCATCATAAACGTTTTTTTTTTCACACATGTCATGCCTGTCAGCATATCCTTGGATGTCCGTCATCTTTTGCTGCTCAGCATGTGCCTTGCATCTTTCATGGTTTCTCTTGAACTGGTCTGTGCATGTTTCACGCGTCTATATTTTGGAGGTGGCTTCGTGCCACGCGGGAACGCTTTGTGCACACAGATGTTTCTTATCCAATAGCTGTTTCTCATCAAACCAATTCCTCGAGTTTTTTTGGTTGCTGGTCCCCGGACCTCTGTAGCAGTGTTGTCGACCAGTTCTCTGAGGTCGACCAGTTGGTTTTTACACTCTGGTTGTCCATAGAGGCGGATTTTAAGTATTCTTCCAGTGTCGACAAACACTGCTGGTTTTGGTGTTTTCAAGCTTGGTGACATTTAAGCCATCTTTGAGTCTTCTTCCCTTGCGAGCATCTCTTGGGCTGGATATGGATTTTTAACTTGCTGACTATGAGACCGGTGGTCGGTCCAGCCTTCAGCACCACACATAGGCTTGGTGACTCTTGTATCCTGTCTATCCCCGTTTACTGACAATGATGTTGTCAATGGGATGCCAATGCCATGACCGTAGTAGTAGGAAGCGTTCCATGACGGTTGTTTTACGGGTAGCGGGTGGAAAAGACTGTTGTTGGTGATCGGCAATTCATGATCAGCAGCACAGGTCTGGAGTAGCAGAGACTGACTGTTGCTGTTTACAGTGGCCTACTCCGTGTTTGCCCATGCCACCATTCACAGAGTCACTGTCAGAACCGACTCTGGCGTTGAAATTACAAGTATGGCGAGATTGTCTGTTTTTCCCGGAACAGCAGCAATGATAGAGTGAAGATCCTCGTAGAATTTCTCCTTCATGTCATCTGGGTTGGCCAACGGTCGGCCTGGAGCCGATGATGGCGGGGTGCTTCTTTCCAAATGCAAGGGGGGAGTTTCATGGTCATCAGCCCTGCCGGTCATTCCCTATGGAGGTCCAGCTAGCTTGCCCACAAGAGCTGTCTTCGCTGCTGCTTTTCATCGCTCTTTACTTCCTCGTCTGCTAAAAAAAAATAAGGTACAGCCAAAGCGCCTTTCACAAAGCGCCCCCGTCCCACAAGCGGGCCCCACTCAAGCTGTGTGGATGCGATATGTTTATACCGAGCGAGTTCTTTCCAGTTAGAGCTGTTCTCCTCAGAGACCTGTTTGCATCGTCCCTCTATCCAGTGGATACGCCACATTCCATGTGCCCAGGGTTGAAAGGAAGGTTCCTCCGATTCCTCGTTTTTTTCTTCCTTGAATTTCGAGCGCTGGTTATATACCCATGACACTCCATAACTGTCCATGTTTGTTATGTTGTTCATTTTTTGTTCCCCTTGCATGCTTAAAACCAAGACAATTTGAATAGAAATTATATACTAAATAATAACACACTGACAAAGAACTAAGAGATTTGTTCTAGTTTGCAAAGTGAGACGACTGCAGGCGGAAATCTCAAACAAATCTTAATAAATGTTTACCGACCTGGCCCAGAGAACGTGGACAAACGTAGTCACAAGACAAAACAAACGCGTTTCGACCCCTGAGTCTTCTTCAGGTGGACACAACGAATAGAACAACAAAAATTCACCCTTGATCACTTCAAGAGTTCAGCGCAAGGTAGAAGGCTGAATGAGAACAAGGCTGTTGGACGGGAAATAATGTGCAAGTCAAAGTCGTATTTATTGATAATAATAATAATACTGATAGGAAATACTACTAATTGTCAAAATATTGAAGAAACATTAAGACAGGATTACTACCACTCCTGGTATCAATAAGTATGGGAGAAAGGAGAGTGGTTTGAGTCTTCTAAACGGCAGGGTTGCCGTGGCAACAGTCCCAGAGTTGAAGGCGATGGGATGTCCCATGCTAGTGGTGTAGTATCAATACTGCTAGCATAGTATTACTGAGTGATACGGCTAGCAACGATAGTGAAGATGAAGGTATAAAAGCATGATAAATAAACTTATTTAGAAAATGCATTTTATAATAATCAATAAATGACTGAAACTTGTCCAAAATAAAATAAAATAATACTAATGATGATGAAATGCGTAAATGAAATACTTGAAAAATAATAATGGTAATACAATAAATAGATGAAAATAAACACACACCACACACACACACACCCACACACACACCACACACACAGCACGCACGCACCCGAACGCACGACACGCAAGCATGCACATGCACGACACACACACACACACCAACACCACCACACACACACCACACACACACACCCCCAGATTCATTTTCATTCTCTCTCCTCTCCTCTCTCCTCTCTCTCTCTCTCTCTCTACTCTCTCTCTCTCTCTTCTCCTCTCTTTCTCTCGCACACCACACACCCCCACACAACACACACCCACACACCCACCACCACACAATGCATAATAAATCATATTGGGTTTCTTTGTATATATACATCCATGCATAATATTATCTATATATAATATTATATTATATATATATATATATATATATTATATGATATAATATATTATGGCAAGCATTTTTGTACTTAGTTTATTTATTTGTTTATCTAATCAGCATACTTTTTGTTACAACTTCATAACTAGTATTAAAATAGTTATATTTACCTACTTTCATTCATGTAATCATTCTTTGCAATAGTTCTAACATTCCAGCTTACCATTTTCTACTAGCCCTCCTATAGCATCACTACCATTACTGTAAAGTTACTACATCACAATTATTAACGAATATGTTAATGGTAATTATTAATATACTATTAATTTCCATCCTTCCCATAAGTATTGATACGTACCCCCACTAGCATCACTTGACATCACCATCGCCTTTCGCCTCTGGGATTGTTGTCACGGCAACCCTGCCTGTTTAAGAATCCTCTAACCCACTCTTTCCTTCTCCCATACCCATAATATTGACACCAAGGAGTGGTAGTAAATCCTGTCTTAATTTATTGTTTTCAACTATTTTGACCGTTATTAGTATTCAGATCAGTAATATTATTATCATAATTTCGACTTTGAACTCACAACAACATGTTTATTTCTCCTCCAACAGCCTCGTTCTCATTCAAAACGCACTTCTTTCCTTACGCTTGACTCTGAAAGCGATCAAAGGTGAATTTGAGTGTTCCTTTCGTTTGATTTGTGTCTTACCTGAGAAGACCTAGAGGTCGAAACGCGTTTTTTTTGTCTTGTGACTCGTTTGTCCAACGTTGCCTGTTTCTCTGGGCGGTTCGCTAACATTTATTTAAAGATTTTGAAGATTTGTTGTTGTTGTTTTAGTTCTACAAAAGGCTTGTACTCTCGCCCCCCACCTTCTTGAGAAACTTACTTTTACATAAATCTTCAAATAATTGTCACGAAACCGCCCCAGAGAAACGTGGACAAACGATGCCTCACAGGGGTCAGGACAAAACAAGATTTAAGATTTTATTTAAGATTTGCTATTAGATTTCCGCCTGCCTCCGATCGTTTCACTTTGCAACTAGATCTACTTTACATAGTATTTTTTTTTTAACTGGACAATGTTGCGGGCACAAGGCTTTTTCGTCAATAATTTCCCTTTCACTCGTGAAATAACTTCGCCTATTTTATTTCGTGCGAACAACGATGCAGCTGTTTGCTACTACTTTTTTTTTTTTTTTTTTTTTTTTGGGGGGGGGGGGGGGGGTGAGTGCACAATCTGCATATACTGTTTTTTTTGCACAAAACGGTAAAAAAATCTATTAATGTACCGGGTCAAACGTCAACTTACTGTTGTTTTCATTAATAAAGATAAGAAGTAAGTAAATCACTTCGCTACATTAATTGAAACAAAGCCATCAATACACATTTACAGATGTTGAAACGTAACGCCATCTTTCACTTGTTGGGTGGACACATCAGGCACAGTTAGGTTATTATGTTATTATGCAACCCATGGCTGATGCGCTGCTGCAAATTTTAGGATACGCAGCGCAGTCATTCATTTTCACTGTGTTGGGTTGGATAAAACATTCCTTATCGCACAGTGTTAGGCTACACAGTCTTTCTGTCAGGTACCAATTCATTTAGATGTCACACGCCGGTCAATCTGTCACTGTGTTAGTGATGCACATTCATTCTGACGTCTGTGTTATTGACATTCATGCCAACAGTCATTGACATCCATCTTCTGTCAGTGATAAGTGTCATTTGGTACCAGGATGCACATTCATTTTGGTTTATTGTGTTTTCCAATGCAAGCAGTGTCATTCTGTCATTGGTGTGTTAGGCTACATGCACTTGACCAGTTCCATTCTGGCACACAGTGTTAAGTTGCACACAGTCCAGTTTTGTACAGTGTCAGGGTTACCTACATTCATTTAGGAAAACAGTGTCACCTTGACCTACAGTCATTCTGGCGGTTGGCACCGTGTTAAGTTACACACAGTCCTTTTGGTACGGTGTCAGTAGGTTATTGACATTCATTTAGGACAGTCTCACTTGACCTCTTCATTCTGGCACAGTGTTAAGTACAACACAGTCATTCATTTTGGTACGGGTGTTAGGTTACTGACATTCATTTAGGAACAGTGTCACTGACCGACAGTCCATTTTATTCTGGCACCGTGTATAAGTTGTTACACAGTCTTTTGGTACGGTTTAGGTTACTGACATTCATTTAGGAACGAGTGTCACTTGACCTACAGAGTCATTCTGGCACAGTTTGTTACATTTACACACAGTCATTTTGGTACGGTGTTTATGTTACATACATTCATTTAGGCACATATCAGTGTTTACCGACAGTCATTTTGCACAGGTTAAGTTACACACAGTTTTTAACAGTGTTAGTTAACACATTCCTTTTTGAGCAGTGTCCAGTGTTAGGCATCTGGCCAATACATTCATACAATTTTAAGGAGCAGTGTCACTTTAACCTACAGGTCCTTCTGGCACAGTGTTAGGTTACATACATTCATTTAGGATCAGTGTCCACTTTTAAAACCTCCCGTCCATTCTGGCACCGTGCTTAGGGTTCCCATACATTCATTTAGGCGCAGTGTCACTATTACCTACAGAGTCCCATTCTGGCACAGTGTTAGGTTACACTACAGTCATATTAGGGAGACAGTGTCACTGGGGGGGGAAATTACCTACGGTCATTGGGTCGACCGAGCGCGGGCCAAACACAACAGTCATTCCTGCACAGTGTTAGCAATGCATAACAGTCCAGCTGGCTCAATAGATTTGTATATCCAGTCTTTTTTTCACCTGCCAATAGGGACGATATGCACCAACTGTTTAGAGTTACACACAATTCTGAGAAAGCGTACGTCTTTGGCTACGGTAAAATCATTTTCAACAGCAGTAGTAGAGGTGTACACACCGCTTTTCAACAGGCCAATGTTATTCAGGAACAATTGTGTCAGCCACCTCAGTTTAATTATATAACAAAATTGGGAACCTCTGAACAAAATATGTCGTTGTTGTTTGAAAACAGCAGTTTCAATAACATCAAAAGATAATAAAAAAAAGTATAAAATGTTTAAACTTGGGATTGATACACAATTTGTCCCTTCTCTGTCCTTATCCCTTTGTTGTCGTCCCTGTCTCTTGGTCTTCCACCTTAGTCCTCATGTACTGTCCCGTCCCTGTCTTGTCTGTCCTAGGTCCTGTCCTGTCCTGTACTAACTTACCGGCCTTTCCAAACGTCTTTCTGTTTGCACCTCCTTTTCTGGTCCTTAACTAAAACCCCCCGCCCTGGCATGTCCCGTCTCTCTTGCTTCCGACAGTTTCCGCGGGGTTGTCCCAGCCGCCCTGGCCACCGTCCGTCTTGGCTCCGCAGTTCTCGTGTTTGGTCCTGTTTTGAAATGTTTTGCAGCATCCTTTCGCTTGGTCATCCATCCTGACCCTTGCTCTGGTCCGGTGCCTGTCCTGTCTAGACATGGCTTAACGCCCTTGCCGTTCTCACTTTGCTGCCCCTGCTGCCCTGCCCTTATCATGTTCTGCCCATGCCCCTGCTCCCTTAATATGTTCTGCCATGGCCCTGAATGCCCTGCCCTTTCAAATGTTCTGTTCTGGCCCTGCCCTTCCAACTGCCACTTTTCATGGCTGCCATGCCCTGCCACTTTATTCTGTTCTGCAATGCCGCTGCCTTCGTACTTCCAGGTTTCTGCTGCCTTGCCCTGCCACTTCCATGTTCTGGGTCTGCCCTGCCCTGCCACTACCATGTTTGGTGCTGCTTATTGCAGTGCCCTGCCCTGCTGCAACATCTTGTCCATGATTCTTTGCTTCTGTGCTTTCTGCCGCACTAGCCCTGAAGCCATGTTCCCTGCCTGGTCTGCTGGCACTGGCCCTGCCTGGCCACTTCCATGTTCTGCCTGCCTGCTGCCCTGTTCTTCTTGTCTTCCCCTTTTCTGTCCAGTTCTGTCACATAACATCCTCTCTTGTTTTTGTCCCCGCCCTGTCCCCTAGGTCCCCTTCTTTCCCCCTGTCTCATGTCTGTTCTGGTCCCTGCACCGAACGTCTTGCCCTGTCCTCGTCTTTCCCCCCTTCTCCCTCCCTTCCTCCCGCTCACATCCAAACACTCCTCCCCCCTGCCCAATCATGCCCTGTCCTTCTCATCTCTCGTCCCTCCTGTCCCTTGGCTAACCTCTGCCTCTGTCCCCACACTGCCCTAATTTTGTCTCTTCTCTTCTGTCCTGTGCCTGTCCTGTCATGTCACATTACTAAATCGTTCTTACAGTTGTTGATGTTTGTCGTTCGATTCTGGCTCTGATGGGCCGCTGCCCGCTGCGGTAACCGGGGTCCACCCCACCCAACGCATTCTGGGTCTGGGTCGGTCCGACCCGACACCCGTTTCTCAGAAGACGATGGGCGCGAACGCAGCAGTAGTATTTGAGATGAACAGCAATTTTGAGGACTATCACCACGATAATTATCCTGAAAACGGGACGCAAAATATGGTTTGTGGGTCGGGAGACTGTAAGTTATGCGGGAAGACAGGTAACATTACTTAAGAAATAAGCGAACAAACGAACGAAACAAGGACGTTAAGAGCAAGCCATTAAACAAAGAAACAGAACCACAATAAAGTTCAATGTGTGAAATAAAAAAAAAAAACAGGAAAATAAGGAAAGGATCAAGCACCAAAGAATACAGGAAAACAAAAGAATAGAAACACATTTGGGTTTCATCATATAAAGATCTGCCCTACTCCCTGTATGAGTTTTTATTTCCTTGCTCCCTTCCCTCCACCTCTTGCGTCCCCCGCTCTTCCCCCTCCCCCCTCCCCCCTCTGCTAGCTCCCCCCCCCCCCCCCCTCTCATCTCTCTCCTCTCTGTCCTCTCTCTCTCCTCCTCCTCCCTTCTCGCTCTCGCTTTTCTCTCAGGTTATTATGTCATAATTCAGTCACAACTGCGGATTAAAGGACCCAGACTCTGCAGACTCACTCACCCATAGAAGAATTCCATGCATGGTGGTAAATCTCTTGTGGGAGTCAGCCGGCGAGCAAAAAAAATCAGAGAGCTTGTGTCAGATACTGGTTCTGAAACCACAAGAAAATTGTGTAGTTTATATTCTTTTTCAACTACGCTCCAGTTTAGCGAGAACGGTTAATGTCTAGCACCGCAAGGATCATATAACGGTTAATTAATCTCTATATCTCCAGCAGTCGAAAGTTTATCACCTCTGGTCTTGCCGCTGCTTCCACTTTACAAAGATTTTGGGTTATTACCAGAGATCATTCCAACAATACAAAGGCAAA